>CALNHX010002880.1:0-164921 GCA_940337035.1 Agriotes lineatus
GTTCCTAATTTTGGTTTTAGAATGGTTTATTAAAATATTGATTTGTATGTAAGATTGTAATTTTTTCATTTGCTCTCCATAGTAAAGTAGCCCTTAGAATGATTTTTTTTCAATAAAATTTTCAACTTTTCAATTATTTTACATGGCCTACTACGTTACGTTTGTTAATAAAAATGAAAAGCGGCATAGCTCCTCTATTTAAAAAAAAAATCATACTAAGTTGTAATTGGTAAAAAATTACCTTTCTGATAAAGTCTTAGCCAACTATTGCTTCCATTTAAAAAAACACAACTTTGAGTCATAACTTAAAAATGACAAGCTGTATATCAACTGAATTATTCCATCTTTTTAAGCTTAAAAATATCTAAAACTTTTATTGGAACACTTTTTTCTAAATTTAATAATTTGAGCGCTACATGAATTTAAAGAAAATTGAAAATTTTAGTTTTTGTGAAATATATAAGAAGCAACGAATATGTTCTGAAAAATAAAAAAAACATTTGAGCAAGCTCATAACTTCACTACTTTTCCCATTTAACTGTCTCTTTATCTCCAATACTTTCCGAGATGTCCATGCTAAACGTCACCCTGTATAACTCAGTTAAATTATGCATAATAAATTGCAATAAATTATTCTAAAGAAGTTATAAAGCAACTAAATTGAATGCAATGATTTGTTCTTATCTTAGACACGCTGTATAAACTGCCATTAGATTCCAATAATTTATTAATAGTAGTTTGTATACCAAGGCACTGAAGTTTAGCTTTTCATCACGAATGTGGATTTAGTTGCCGAGGCCCGTAGGGCCAAGATAAATAAACCACATGAGAGAGGAACTTCAGTGCCGAGGAGTAGGTACATTATGTTTTATTTGAAATCGAGAAATGGTGAAATTACAACATTTTAACCAACATTTGTAGGTTATGTTAACGTCGGTTGACGTTTATCTGTCGCCTCGCCAGCTACAAAAAAGTCGTAAAACAATGGATTACTTTACTGCCGATTTCTCGTATTTTAATGATGATTTCGAGGTACTTTAATGCCGATTTCGAGGTACTTTAATGTCGATTTCAAATAAATACTTTTTTCTTCAAACGGCAGTAAAATGTGGCATTATACTGCTGGATTGATGATGCTAAACTGTCACTTTATTGCCATGTGGCAGATAATATTATCTGCCGCAGACGACTTTATCTGCTGCTGAGATAGAGTAGATTTTCTTATAAATGTTTGAAGAAAAAATGCTATATGTTATTCAAAGCAAAAGTATCTTTATATGGCTTGGCACATAAACCGTCCAGCCACGCCACATAATATATAACTTTTGCTCCTAATAACATAATATACTATTATTGCCTCATTTGAAATAATGTTTTTACCTTTTGCATTTTGGTATAAATTAAAGCATATATTTTTGAAAATTCTGTGAAAACTATGGTTATGCCAAAATATGTTGTTATTCATTATAAAATCCTGTTGCAGTATATGCTTTTGATGCTTCTCAAATAGTATATTATGTTATTAGGAGTAAAAGTGATACTTTGTGGGGCGAGGCACACAAAGTCACTTTTACTCCGAATAGCATATGCTATTTTATTATCAAACACCCGAACTAATATAAATAAATATATATTTCAAAAATTAAGATTAAGATTTTCGAGAATTGACATCTACGTCAGCTCACGACAATCAAGATGCCCTTGTCAAAAATATTCGAAAGCTAATCAAGTTTTGAAGTACTTTTACTCCGTCAGCGTAGAAGTAACAACTTTTATGCCTAGGCATAAAAGTAAAGCATTTACCTTGTCTGTCAAGTCACATAAGTTGTCACTTTTATGACGTTTGAAAATAATAGTATATTATGTTATTAGGAGCAAAAGTTATATTTTATGTGGCGAGGCTGGACGGGTTATCTACCGAGCTTGCGAGGCAGATAAGTACAGCCGAGCCACATAAAGATACTTTTGCTCCGAATAACATATAGTATTTTTTCTTCAAACGTTTTCATAACAAATTATTTACAACTTTGTGAACAAAATTCGAAGAAAATTACTTGATCTCGTCAGCGGCAGATTATATTATCTGCCGCTGAAGAGCGGCAGATAAAGTCGTCAGCGGCAGATAATAACTTTATTTGCCACTCGTCAGCGGCAGATAATATTATCTGCCGCTTGGCAATAAAGTGACAGTTTAGCATCATCAATCCAGCAGTATAATGCCATATTTTACTGCCGTTTGAAGAAAAAAATCTTTATGACAACAGCAGCCATAGGCGACCAGTTAGAACTTACTTTTAGTTCTTAGAAAGTAAAAGTTATTTATTATACAAGACGTTAATGATTCAAGAGTGGATAATAATAATTTTTTGCACTACTAGTCTCAGAACGCATCGTTATTGGCCTATTTTTAGGTCGTGAAGTTGATTTTCTCCACCAAGGGAGAGAAAGTAAAATAAACAATTTTCACCGTGGTAAGTAATAAATTGCTAAGTTACCAAATATGACTATTTTAATTTTGACGTTTTAAAGAGCTGTATTGTCAGGTTGACAGTTAAAATATTTTCGCAATTTGTTGGGAATTTAGGTGTTAAGCCGTTTGGTAGTGCAAAAAATAGTATATACACCACGGTAGCGGATCGTCTTATAACCTTCGCGCTCAGTATCTAATATGCGCTCAGGTTATAATACTGCGCTTCGCTACCTTGATGTATAATATACTATTATCATCATGTATAATACAAAATTTTATTCAATTCTTATAATTTCATTAATCAATAAATATCTAAAAAAACAAATTTTGTATTGACAGCAGTGAAAAGTCGTGACAATATGGAAACTGCCGAGACATCAAGTAAATGTATAATTAAAAGTCGCCTGTGATTCGTGTTATACGTTTGGCAGTACTGTGTGTATTGTCAAGCTACGAGGACAGATCAATGTGTTCGTGGCCTAACATAGAAAGCTTAGACATTTTTAAAAACACTTGCCGTCATTTGACACAGCAGTCTGTTTTAGTAAAGCAATACGTGTTAGGTTCTGTAAAATGAAAAAAGGTGAAATTCATGCAGTAACCAAATATTTGTGCAAAAAGAATGACACCTCTTGAAATCTACTGGTTTTAACATAGGGCAACTCTGCCCCTTTTTACAGTACGGGCAAAAAGTGGTCGACAGAGTTTAAGCATGGAAGAGAATCTTCGAAAGATGCACCTCAATGTGGTGGTCCAATATTGGTGTCAACTGAATAAATTCCTGCTTGCACGAAATTGCTGCATTTGAGCATCGTTTGGAAAATTATATTACTGTTCAGAGTGATTACATATAGTCCATTTACTTGACATCTGCACTGTCAAACTGACATTATGTTGGCACCACTGCTATTTTGCACATTTTAACAATTAAATTACTGTACAGTCTAATAAAAAGCACATTATTTTTGAGGTACAGTCAAGAAATTTATTTTAAATTTGACACTGACAGTGCAGATGTCAAGTAAATGGAGTATAGAAAAATAAATTTTGATTCAAGCATCTTGTTCGCTTTTTTATATGTTAGACTGTGAATACATTGATCATTCCTGGTATGTCAAATTCAAGGTTAGTAAGTTATGTTTTGTTGTTATTTGACACAGACTGATGCAAAACTTAACCTGCAAATATCAAATTAGCTTGACAGCTTCAGAGGCTTTCACGGCCATTGTTATTACATAACAAACGACTTCCGGGATTGGACCGTGCCATTATTGAGGTCGAAGAACTCAACCTCTCGTCCACTTTCATACGGAGAAAAAAGCAAAAAAAAAATTCCTTCCGATCGTTAGAGAAGTTTTTCCTCTGGCGTGGTTTACATGTTGAGTTACCGTGCTCTTTTGCTTTTTCTCCTGATAAAGCCCCTTAGGAAAGTGGGCCAAAACGTTGAGTTCTTCGACCTCAATAATGACACGATCCAATCCCGGAAGTCATTTGTTATGTAAAAACGACATACTATTTTTACTTTTCTCAATACAAAATATAATTTAGACCGCAGTCACATGAGCATTATTAAACAGACGTTAAAACTTCCACTGTTGTGTAACACTGAATTACACACAACCAGTTACATAAGCATTTCCGGTGAAAAATTAACAAGCAATGGACAAGCAACAAGCAACTAAGCCACGAGAACTAACAAAAGAAGAAAACATGGATAAATAAAGAAATGGAAAGAACAGGGAATGACAGAAGAAACAACAACAGCAGATAATTATTCCAAAATATAAAACAAACAAAAGTGTGGTGTTAAAACAAGAGAAATTATAGATAAAGATGGAATGCTAAAATATGAAGAAGAAATAATGCAGATATGGAGAAAACATTTCAGTGGAATGCTGAATGACATAGAAGATGAACAACAAAGCCTGGAAATAAATGAAACATAATTACCAAAAGTGGAGAAAGTAGCAGAAGCAATAAGAGTAATGAAGAATGATAAAGTACCAGGTAGTGACAATATAGTGATAGAACTACTAAAATACAGAGGAAAAAATATGCAAAAAGGCTACACAAAGTGATATGCAGCATCATATGGTAAAGTGAATAAATGCCTCAAGAATGGAACAGAGGAATAATTATAGCAAAGATAATCAACAATTCAAGGCAGGTATATGTACAGAACATTATAGGAGACTACCAACAGGGATTTATACTTGGGAGATCTACGGTAGATGCCATACATATTGATATGATTATGAAATAACAAAGCATTTTATAATTAAATAATAATAAAGCTGCTTAATAATGATATTCATAAAAGTATATTGATTGGGATGACTTCATTTTATTATTGGAATTTCTATTTCCTACGACGATAGCTCAGTTATGGTTGCATTTGTAATTCAAATTAATTGAAGGTTATTCTGCGAGTCAAGATTAATCTGAAAGAAGTAATCATAAAATGTAACAAAAAAGTTTCATTCTTACATATTTGGTTTATAAAAGGATTAATGTCGTCATGTAGTTGGAGACAGACACAATGGAGAACTGTTAACCTAAAAATTATGATTAATGCCAATTAGAAAAGTCATAAAGATTGAAAATATGAAAATCTGTATTATCGGTTGAGAATAAGCAAGGTTTTTGGCAGGTAGTTTGGAAATAACAAGCACAAATGGGATGTAAACATTTTATGAATTCGATTGACACAAGTCCAAGTTAAAACTGAATTTAATAGTAAATTGTAACTAATAATATACTGGCATGTATACCGGGTGACAATGAGAGCAAGGCCATGCTTATATCCCCTTTATTTATGAATCGATTTGAATAAAATTTGATATGTGGATACTATACTCGGGCCGCCGAACAGATAGAATGGAGCAGGCAACCCAAATAACATATTACAAAGGTCACTTGATAATATTTTAATTATAATTACCAAAAAGGATCGGAGATGCCGACCCTTGCAATTAGAACGAATTTCAATAATTGTCATTAAACAACTTTTTGAGGTTATGATGCAAATAGAAATGTCGACCAACTTAAAAGTCAAGCCTGACATTTGTGCACTTGTAATTGAAAATGTTTAGGCCTGTGGCATGGCTCTTCCTAAATCTCATTATTGGCTGCGGCGTCGAAACCAAAACACGTTGCCCGTGATATGGTTAAGTTTGTAGCGTTTTTTCTTTGGAGTTCCTTTATTCAACCATTTACAAGGACTGAATTGTGCATCTCTACTGCTGTTTTCAAAGTTACATGCAAGTATAAAATATTGACTTGTAAAGTAGTCTCTTAAGGAAATTTTAATTATTCATAGAGCTGCCTGCATTATGGGTAACCGTAAGAAACTAATTCGTAGTCAAGGACGTGAAAGAATCTAAAGCGACTATTGCAATTTTTCTCAGTCATTTTGCAAGAACGAGTGACTAAAGCAACCGATGTTGGCCTAAATACTATTAGAGGAGCCCAACAAAGTGGCGGAAGAAAATTTACTTCTCCAAAAAAACAAATTACTAAACTTACCCCAGGTCATCTGTCGATCAATATAAAGAAGTAATCCTAAGTGTGATCTATAACTTTGCCATAAAAAGAGACCTACAATAAAAGCTGTATTCGAAGTCGAACAAAATGAAGCTAAAATACAACTAAACACCATATAAAGGTTAATTCATATGTATGGTCATTAAATTAAATAAGTGTATAATAACATCAGTAATAGCTTAACTAAAATTAATCACATATAGAAAAAATTGCATTCATGTCTAGACAAAACTTTTGAGAACCAAAACCTTTATTAGGTAAATCAGATAAGAGTACATTTACATTTTCTTAAAAAATCAACACGTTTTGTCAGAGTTTCTCTCTTTTCTATTAGAACGTGCCTATTGTCTTGACATTTTCTCTATTGAAATAGTATTTTACAGTAGAAGTCCGTTAGGATAGCCTTTACTGCCGAGCCAGAGAATTTGTGAGACGAGCTCGAAGAGCGAGTCGAATAATACTGGCGAGGCAATAAAGGCCCTAACGGACGTGTATTGTACAATAGTTTTTGTAATACCTACATACAATTCGGTCATATCTATATTTTTCTAATTTATTTTCATCAAAACGCTAGGTTTGTGTAATGACATTTTAGAATGATTGAGAGTGCGTAGAACGTTGCAACTGTTGTTTATAAATGTCAGTTATTTCCAATTTCGTGTATGGTTGTAAGCAGTTTTAAGTTGTAACCAGCTCGTAACTTATGACATCTGTAGAAAATGATGAAGATATTCCTAAAGACGTTAAGATTCTGTATGAGCAAGTTATTTCAGCGTATTTTCAGGAGTTATAGCAGTTTTTTGCGCCTTCTTCTATGTGTAGTTGAAGGCTTGCTTGCTGCTGGATTTGTGTGACAAACGTCACTTTGACGTTTGGCACACAGTTTAGCAGGCCGTGGTCTTTACGGACACTTTTTACGGCCGGGCCGTAAAGAGGTTGCTTACGCAGTAGTAAACAGTCCTTAAAAAATATTTAACAAGTAGGTATTACAAAAACCCATTTTATGTACCACTCGCCCAAAGGAATGTAATTTCTCAGTGAAATTAACACCCCCCTTCATTTTGTTCGACTTCGAATACAGCTTTCATTGTAGGTCTCTTTTTATGGCAAAGTCACACTTGGGTAGAGATGGGCGCGTGAGTGAATTTTCGCTCACGTCACGCACGTTTCACGCTTGCTTTAAACAGTCACGTTCACGCACATTCACGCTCAAGTTCACTCACGTTCACGGCGTGACACGCCACTCACGACGTGACACGCAGCTTTTATTTCAAAATTTAAATTTAGTTAATGTTCAAATTTAAAACCAATGAAAAAACCCTAAAGAGAACTAAAAATATGTTTTGCACCTGACATAATTTACGTGATATGTTGCAATCAGAATAGTTGACATAAAAAGAAAAAAATGAAAATTGACTACAATAACTTCGACAAGGGATAAATACTGATTTCTCGCAAATAAAGTTCTTGCAGTTGTCTTCAAAGACATTACTTTTAATACTAAAAGCTGTCATTGGAATTGACGTTTCCCTTATTGGTATGAGTACAGAAGGTACCTATATGTTGCTAGGCAACACTTTTAATTCGTAGGTTTGAAAGTACTTTTATTCGCAACCACATTGTAATGTGTCAACTTCATGACATGACAACAGCTGGGAACTAGATGATTACTTGAAACTAGCCAGGAAATTATTACATACCTGAATAGTGGGGTGTTTCCATGGTAACAAAACATTGAGTGGGTTGTTTTCATGGTAACAAAAATATTAGCTACATCAAGATATCTATTATTCAGAATTCAATTGTAGTTATTTTTAAAATTAGATGATTGCAAATAAAATAATATACATACCACGGTGGAAAGTTTCATCCCTGTCTCGAGATAAAGTTAACCTCGACGCTACGCGTCTCGGTAAACTACCTAATCTCTCGACAGTAATGAAACACTTCCCACCTCGGTATGTAATATACTATTACGTACAAGGATCAACATTTTCAGCGTTAAAGCGAGTATACAAAACAAACATTACTTTTATTAGAATAAGTTCATCTACACAAGTACACAATAAATTGGTTTAAAAATATCATCTACACATCTACACAATACATTTTTGGTTTAATAATAAAACGTAATTAACAGTTTCAGCGTTAGCCGAGTATAAAAAACAAACCATTACTTTTATTAGAATAATAAGTTCATCTACACATCTACACATTAAAATGTTGATTTAAAAATAATATGTAATCAACATTTTCAGCGTTACGTGGAATTCTGCGCTCTTCTAAAATTCGCCCAGCTGTAGAAAATACTCTTTCACTTGTAGCGGAACTTGCCGGTATGTTTAAAATTTCTCAAGTTTTTTTAACAGTGGCGTATTTATACTGTTTTACCAAAATCCTAAAATGTCATCTACATTTCCGAATTTTAATTTAACATACTAATTTAGTTTTGTTTCGACATCATCCTAATTACATGTGTCATCGTCAGAACTATCTCTAAGTGTATAAAGATAAGAATCTGATGCTGATGTACCAGTTTTGAGTCGTTTGCTATGTATTTCACCATTATCATCTATAGTTTTATTTGCATTATAATCTGCTCTTTTATGTGAAGGTATGAACTTTAAGGATTTATAATTAGGGTCCAAAAATAAAACCACATAATGTAACTTGTTTGGCACAATTTGTGATTTAATGAATTTAAAAGTTGCTGCACCCTGCAGTTTTTTATTCGTTACTAAATATTTAACGTGAAATTAACGTGAAACGTGAATCACGCCTTGGAAATTTTCACTCACGTTCACTCACGTTCACGTCACGATTTTCAAATATTAGTCACGTTCACGACGTGACACGCCGTGACACGACGTGACACGACTGTTTTCACGTCACGCGCCCATCCCTACACTTGGGATTACTTCTTCTTTATATTGATCGACAGATGACCTGGGGTAAGTTTAGTAATTTGTTTTTTTTGGAGAAGTAAATTTTCTTCCGCCACTTTGTTGGGCTCCTCTAATAGTATTTAGGCCAACATCGGTTGCTTTAGTCACTCGTTCTTGCAAAACGACTGAGAAAAATTGCAATAGTCGCTTTAGATTCTTTCACGTCCTTGACTACGAATTAGTTTCTTACTGTTACCCATAATGCAGGCAGCTCTATGAATAATTAAAATTTCCTTAAGAGACTACTTTACAAGTCAATATTTTATACTTGCATGTAACTTTGAAAACAGCAGTAGAGATGCACAATTCAGTCCTTGTAAATGGTTGAATAAAGGAACTCCAAAGAAAAAACGCTACAAACTTAACCATATCACGGGCAACGTGTTTTGGTTTCGACGCCGCAGCCAATAATGAGATTTAGGAAGAGCCATGCGACAGGCCTAAACATTTTCAATTACAAGTGCACAAATGTCAGGCTTGACTTTTAAGTTGGTCGACATTTCTATTTGCATCATAACCTCAAAAAGTTGTTTAATGACAATTATTGAAATTAGTTCTAATTGTAAGGGTCGGCATCTCCGATCCTTTTTGGTAATTATAATTAAAATATTATCAAGTGACCTTTGTAATATGTTATTTGGGTTGCCTGCTCCATTCTATCTGTTCGGCGGCCCGAGTATAGAGATAATTTCTGATTGACAGATAGATATAGTTGAAATGGTCAACTTCCGGTTTTACCGGAAGTGCCATTAACTTTGATTTTTTAAATGGATCACCCTATACATTTTAGGTTTTTTGAAATGTACAGCTCAAATTACATGATACTTTTGCTATATTTTAATTTTTCTAAACAAAAAATTATTCTTTTCAAATTTTATTTTTTCTCATAGAATGCCGTGATTGGAGAAAATGTGTTCTAAATGACTCTAGTAGCCCATAATTATTAGGGATGTCGTACCCGGTCTAAAATCAAACCCGGGTACCCGAAAGCAGTACCCGGGTACCCTCGGGTACCCGAAGAATGTACATTTTGCATTATTATTTTCTGGCGAATGAAAATATTTTCATACAGGCGATTTTCTTATGACATTTTTTTCGTATTTGTTTATACTTTTGTAGTTTCATACAATGTTCAAACTCTATGCTCTAAGCATTTTAATGCCGCGAGTTTTCAAGTGAACTAATTTGAAATAGTACCTACTCGCCAATTCAAACTGCAAGTCGTCTGTCCTAAATATTTTCAGACTTCCAAGTGTTATCAAATTCAAGTACGTGACTTTTTATGCGAAATTGGTAGCAGCATCAACATCACACAGATGATGTTTATGTTAGTTCAACCAATACTGATGCGATTTAATGGTGCTATTGACGGGTTGAATATTTCTGTGAAGCAGATTTTTGCCTTACATGAAACAATAATCAACATTCTGTGGTATGGGATGGGTTGATTCTTGATATTACTGCATTGTTGTGTTTTTCTAGAACTTATTCCTATTCTTTTTAAGTTTTTATTATCTTCTCCGAAAAAGGCTGAGTTTTTGTGCATTACATAATTTATTAGTCGGGTACCCGGGTCCTGAAAATATACCCGGGTTGACTATTACCCGGGTCGACCCGGGTACCCGCCGACATCCCTAATAATTATACATCTATAATATAATTTTCCTTAATGTGTGTTTGTCTGTCTGTGGCACCACATAAAATCTCACGTTCCGGCTTCGCAGATGTTTATATTTGTTTAGGTTTTGTTTTTCTTATGTGAGCGCTCGGCTCGAAGCATGACCTTTCGCGTATCCTATTTCAGGTGCGCGTAGCGCGCAATTTGCTTGAATTATATTAATTTGAATAACAAATCGTTCTTGAAGGAATAAAATTTGCTAAATGTGTTTTTTGAGAAAGTCACTTTTTTTAAATGGCACCTACCAAGATTTATTAGATAGATAATTTAATTACCAATCCAACGATATGCATCATGCACCACTTTATCTTTATATAAAACGGAAAAATGTTTCATTAGTACATTTTCAAAATATTTTTGGGAAATACCTAAGCAAATTTGGCAACACTGCCGTATGTAATTTGAGTTGTAGATTCCGAAAAATATAAAATATACAGAACAACCCATTTAAAAAATCAAAGTTAATGACATTTCGGGTGAAACCGGAAGTCGGTCATTTTGATTATATTTGTCTCTCAATTTCAAATTATGTTTATTATCCTTGTAACAAGTTTCATTCAAATCTGTTGATAGGTAAAGGAGATAGATACATGGCCCTGATCTCATTGTCACCCTGTATACTAAGTGAGTGCATAAACTTGCACTACAAAAAGAATTGCTGCCACCCACGAGAAAAGATAGCTGTTGCAGAGATCAAGTGAATTGCAAAACACAGAAGATAAAAGAGCTCGAAGGTAGAAGATTACCAAGTAAGTGTATAATACCACAATTAGAAACAAAACCAATATAAAAGGAAAGTAGTAATCAGAAGTAATTATCTGCTACTTTTACAAATATAACATTGAATTCAATTAAACAACAAATTAGATTATTTACCATTGTAAACATACAGTATAATTAGTCTAAAATTGATTTGATAGCAATTAAGTATTTTTCAAGTATTATAAACAAAAGATTGTAAACATATGATAAAAGCAGATATATTTTTAATAAACACAATTGTCTCATATTATACATTATAGATTTTCATTGTTTATGTCCTATTAACATTCAACAGTAACCCAGAGATATGAGTCTAATAACAAAAGTTATTGCACTTGCATGCTCAAACTGTTGACAAAAAGGTAAGATTTAGAGCCCAATTTGATAAAACCCTGACAATATTTATTTTAAATATAAAATAAAATAAAAGTTATAAGACCACAGCAATATATTAGAACAGGTATTAGAGAAGGCACTGAATTCAACCAGGACCTGTACATAATACCTACAGATTTTAACGGGCCCCTGATTCGATAAAGAGGAATAAGTTGATCATGGAAATGAGAAAACTAGGAGTACCGGATATGCTAACAAAGCTTATAAATATAACATTAAAAAACATGTAAGCAGCAGTTCACTTACAAGGAAAAAATCGGAAATAATTCGAATAAATAAAGGAGTGAGATAATGAGACTCACTATCAGCTGTTCTTGTCAACCTGACATTAGAAGTAATAGTACGAATACTGGTTTTCAAGGCACAATAACGAATAGGAGAACTCAGCATATGCTGAAGACCAGGAAATAATTGCTAGAATAAAGAAAAGTGAGAATACTGGATGAAACAGCTAAAGAATTTGGTCTAAGAATTAACGAGGAATACAAAAATGAAGACCAAAAAGCAACTGCATGTAGGGTACTATCTAGGAATGTCGGCGGGTACCCGGGTCGACCCGGGTAATAGTCGACCCGGGTGTAGTTTCAGGACCCGGGTACCCGACTAGTAAATTATGTAATTTCCAAGAAGTCAGCCTTTTTCGGAGAAGATGATCAAAATAATAGCAATAAGCGCTAGAAAAACATAACCATGCAGTAATAACAAGCATGGGATGGGGTGATTCCATACCACATAATGTTTTTTGTTTCATATTAGGAAGTCAATAAATCCGCTTCACGGAAATATTCAACCCGTCAATAGTACCACGGACAAAAAGTCACGTACTTGAATTTGGTAACACTTGGAAGTGTGAAAATACTTACGAATAACAGACGACTTGCAGTTTGAATTGGCGAGTAGGTACTATTTCAATTTAGTTCAATTTAAAACTCGCGGCGTGAAAGAAAGCAATTTGTAGTTACTTCAGATGCTCAGATGTACACTAACATTTTTGTTATATATTTCGGGTACCCGGGTACTGCTTTCGGGTACCCGGGTTTGATTTTAGACCGGGTACGACATCCCTAGTACTATCGATTTGAAAGAATAAACGGTTAACTACATATTGAGATTGCACAAAGGAAATCATTATACAAACAAGAAGCTACTAAAAGACAAGAACCTCAGTAAATAAACCAAACTTAGAATATATAAAACACTTATAAGAGCGGTAAATTACATTGCAACGAAAACGTGGACCATAACAAGAAAAGAAGAGAAAATACAAAGATTTAAAAGAAGAGTACTGTGGGTTATATTAGAAACAATAAGAACCAAAGAAGACAAAGTGAGGAGCACAATGAACCATGAATTACAACAAGTAATAAGAAACAAAGACATCCGACATAATAATTTTCATTGCTTGCTTGCTTGACGCCACTTTGAGAGCGAACTCGTCAACCCATGGGCTGAATTGGCTGAGTTTGGTGTCAATCGACTCAGGGCGACGCAAGTAAGCCAGTAGTAGGGTTTTCAAAATTTTATAAGTGACTTTTTTTTAATGTAGATTTTCTAACCTCAAGATTAACTCGACACACAAAATGGATTACTCTTGTACAAATTGCATTAAATGAATTTTTTCCAGCCCAATTTGGGTGCAGAACGCTAGTAGTCAAATAAAGGCACAGAAATTCAAATGGTTCAGCCACATAAGAAGAAAAAACTACAATAACAAAAATAATAGATTGGAGCCCTGAAGAAAATAGAACAAGAGGGAGGCCAAGAGCTAGACTGTTGGACAGTGTAATGGTGATAATAAGTGAAATGGGGGTGAAAATCTGGAACATAAAGTGTAAGGACCAAAAAATGTGAGAGAAGATTGTAGAAGAGGCCAAATCACATAAGAACTTGTAGAAAAGAAAGGGGAGAAATGGTGTGATCGACCATATAAGAAAAATGATTTAAAGAATTCTTAGGATTCGGCTATAATCCTAAAAGGATTGTAAAGTCCAGAAAAAAAAGGTTAATATTAGTAACACAAACTGTATCTTCTATATTTATGGAAATTACTTCAACAAACTTGCTTTCATAGCAGACAAGAGAAATAACTCATTGTACAGTGTTGTAACTTATAACAACTTTCATTAAAAAACTGTATATAACACAAAAAGGTAAATATGTTTATCAATCAAGTACTTATCATTTGAAAAATGTAGAACACCTTACTTATATAATACTTATTTTTTTGATACGTTGCATATTTTAAAACTAAAGTTCTACGAATAACTGCCCATCTTAAAAAGTAGACCGAACTGCTACGAGTTTAAAAACATCATTTGGCCCAAAGCAGTTTTTAAATAGGTTCTTAGAAAAAATGAGTTACTGTAGTTTAGTTACATTCATTTCAATGATTTAGGTTCTATATGATCAGAAATGCTTTGAAAACAAAATAATTTATTTACACCTTTTTCATTTTTAATTCAGAAAGAATAATAAGTGTCTCAGAACGTGTAACATGTAATTCAAATGAGTAAATTCTAATTAAAAAAGTGTAACTTGTAACTCAGATTAGTAAATTGTAATTCGGAAAGTGTAAATTTAATTCAGATTAGTAAATTGTAATTCGGAAAGTGTAAATTGTAATTCAGATTGGTAAATTGTAATTCAGAAACTGTAAATTGTAATTCAGATTAGTAAATTATAATTCACAAAGTGTAAATTGTAATTCAGGAAGTGTACATTGTAATTCAGATTGGTAAATTATAATTCGGAAAGTGTAAATTGTAATTCAAAAAGTAAAAATTGCAATTCACAAAGTATAAATTGTAATTAACAAAGTGTAACTTGTAATTCAGATTAGTAAATAGAAAGTGTAAGTTGTAATTCAAAAAGTGTAAATTGCAATTCACAAAGTATAAATTGTAATTAAAAAGGTGTAACTTGTAAATCAGATTAGTAAATTGTAATTTAGAAAGTGTAAATTGTAATTCAGATTGGTAAATTGTAATTTAGAAACTGTAAATTGTAATTCAGAAAGTGTAAATTGTAATTCAGAAAGTGTAATTTTAATTCAGAAAGTGTAAATTGTAATTCAGATTAGTAAATTATAATTCACAATGTGTAAATTGTAATTCAGAAAGTGTACATTTTAATTCTGATTGGTAAATTATATATTGGAAAGTGTATATTGTAATTCAAAAAGTGTAAATTGCAATTCACTAGGAATGCACCGATACCGATATTCGGTATCGGCCATATCGGCCGAATTTGGGATATATCGGTATCGGTCTTATCGGCCTTCCTTTTTGCCGATATATCGGCAAAAGTGAATTTCCTTTCAATATTTAATATTTTAATATTTATTATAAGAAATGAACAATAAAATGTAAATAATCATTGTGGAGTATAAAATATAACTACTATCTAATATTGAAAATTCATTTTTTGTAAATTATTAGGTAAAAACATGAGGCTCTCCATCCAGTGTGTTGCACCATGCAGCGAAATATCTTCCAGCTTCTGGAATGCACTGCATCAGCAAAAAAGAAAAAGGTAAAGGTCCAGGGTCATTTAAATTCCCCCAGCTGGGGCCTCTTGCGTCCCTCTTCAGCCAATAACGGGAATATTTCAGAATGGGTGGAGAATGCAAGAGAGGCCAGGAAAGGTGGAGAAGTACTGCCCCGGCATTCGCTTCAGAGAAGGTACTCTGTTGACTCAGGAAAACCACCTAAAAACCTGAATCAAAGAAGGCGGCCAAGGGAATCGAACCTACAACCTCTCGAGTACTAAGCAGACGTGGTAACCACTAGTCCACAGAGCTCGGTCCATCAGCAAAAACATTCGATCAGGCGATGCCATTTCAAGGTCTTGCATCATCAGAAATTGTTAACAATACTAACTAATAGGTCAAGAAAAAAATGACTGTTAAATTGCGTTATTAAAACGAAATGAGAAGAAGACACCTCCATAAGCAAACCTAAGCTAGAGTTCGTATTTAGAGGATTACCCCGCCCCAATCAAGCAAGCAGCGGCGCACACGTGCTTGCATGTAGTCAAAAAGTAGTGGAGAGAGCAACGAGAATATATCGGCCGATATATCGGCCTCGATTATATCGGTATGCCGATATATCGGTATCGGCCAAAAAACCCGTATCGGTGCATCCCTACAATTCACAAAGTATAAATTGTAATTAAGAAAGTGTAACTTGTAATTCAGATTAGTAAATTATAATTCACAAAGTGTAAATTGTAATTCAGATAAGTAAATTGTATGTATGAATTTCAGAATGTTTAAAATGTAATTCAGATTAGTACTACATTGTAGTTCAGAAAGTGTAAGTTGTGATTCAGATTCAGATTAGTAAATTGTAATTCAGATTAGTAAATTGTAATTCCGAAAGTGTAAATTGTAATTCAGAAAGTGTAAATTGTAATTCAGATTAGTAAATTATCATTCACAAAGTGTAAATTGTAATTCAGAAAGTGTACATTGTAATTCAGATTGGTAAATTATAATTCGGAGTGTAAATTGTAATTCAAAAAGTGTAAGTTGTAATTCAAAAAGTGTAAATTGCAATTCACAAAATATAAATTGTAATTAAGAAAGTGTAACTTGTAATTTAGATTAGTACATTTAATTCAGAAAGTGTAAGTTGTGATTCAGATTAGTAAATTGTAATTCAGAAAGTGTAAATTGTACTTCAGATTAGTAAATTGTAATTCAGAAAGTGTAAATTGTAATTCAGAAAGTGTAACTTATAATTCAGATTAGTAAATTATAATTCACAAAGTGTAAGTTGTAATTCAGAAAGGGTTGTTGATATTCAGACAGCATCAATTGTAATTTAGAAATAAAGCCACCTTTATGTAGAATTACCATGTAGATACATTCATACGGGATGTGTGTAAAGTTTGCAAGAAATAACTGCAACCACTTCCTTCAAATTCATTGAACGGTACGAGGAAAGGTATTATTTGCAAATTTGAGACAGACTTTTGTTAATCTATTCAAATCCAATAAAGTATGTGCCTAAAATACTATTATTTCACTATACAAGAAGAAATATCATTAGACGTTATAACATACGTATTTGGTTTTGCATCTGAGAAATCAAATTTAGAAATAAACATTTAAAATTACCTTGTGTCACATAACATAATTCTGGGCTAGTACAAGTTCCAGCAACAGGGGTATCACCTATTTTCAGTAAATTTCCACGTGAAACAATTGAATTTCATAATTGAAACGTAAGCTAATGTCAAAATCAACGGGTGCTTGCAGTAAAGTGAATTTGAAGTGCTGAAACATGGAAGAATTCCAATCAGATAAACAATTTTGACTCGTGCAACAGATTTTGACAAAAGGGGAAATGTTCTTTTAACATTTAAAGTATTCCTACGGTAATGACTTAGCAAGAACTGAAAAATGTTATTACAGAGAAAATAACAGCAATTCTTGTTGCAGCAAGTGATGCAGAATTTTAGAGTCAGACCCCAACAGTGCTACAACGCTAATGAAGGTCACGTAAGGTCATTTAAGCATTAAAAGTGCATTTATTATATTTCACTTTAATTGATCATTTTGTTTAACTTAATTCACTTTTACTTTTGTGGCATAAGCTTAAAAATAAGTGATGCCCATTGCCAAATCCTGTATTGAAACTAATATAAATGCTTCTAGTTTAATATCAAGTTTAGACGTATTTCTGAAGTATGAAACTTACCTCTATTGCTGTAATAATGGCCGAATTGTAATCGACCGTCTTCCTCATTACGGACTTCCTCAGTCTTTTCCCATCAAAATCCTCGAGCGTCATGTTGCTCAGGGGGCCGGGCAGAGGCCTTTGTAAATTTAAAAACGGCCGAAACGGGGGCCGTGAATTGTTAAAGCCTGCACGGGGTTCGAACTTCGGGTTAAACATGCCCTGGTTTTGAGGTGGACCCAGGGGAGCTCCCTGCATGCCGATCATGGGCGGGGGGATCGACATGTTGGCATTTGCTATATGAATCGGGGGCGGATGTGCGAACTCCATGGTTAAATTAGTTTATTAGCAACTAAACACGGATGAAGTCTATCTACTGTTACGTCAAAGTTGGTGGATAGCAGGACTGGCAGGATAATTCTTCAGACATTGTAATCTGTAAAAAAATAAAATTGTAAGATAACTGCTCAGGTACGTATTCAATACTACTTTCTACACATTAATAACAAAGTTAGGTGCAAGATACATAGTTACTATGCATTTCATCTGAAGACAAGAGGTTTCTATTTTACATAAATAATTAAAGCCGTTTTTATTTATCTACCAGCCAACAGCAATCTTTCAGTTAGTGTTGTACTTTAGGAAATGAGATCATCATTTATGATATCCCGAGACTCATTCAGATATGTGGTAGTACTAACTGTACTGTGCTACTATAAGTCCTATTCTAAAAACAATAACAAAGGGTTCCGGTATATATAATCTATTCAAGATGTTTCCTCCTCCCAGCAGTTTATGTTACAGTGACAATTTTGTTGGTTTTTTGGTACATGTGCAAAATACCTAGACTTGACAAAATTGGATTACATTGTTTTCAACTGTTGGTATTATTTTTGAAGGCTTGCACTATTGCCAGTTAAATTTTTGCAAACTTCAGTAAAATTTTCGGCATTTTGACATTAAACTTGCAACAATGTCAATACAGCAGTTGTAAAAATGGTTATAGTTTTTTTATATCACAGTTTGACTTTTATCACAATTCATGCATGCAACCTAATAAAAACATAACAGCCTCCTGGGAGGAGGAAACATCGTGAATAGATTATATGGTGACTTAGAAATTTTTTTTTTTGAAATTAAGACCACAAAAGGACCATAAACTTTATTAACATAAAACAATTGAGTGTTTTAAAGTGTTTAATTGCCATAAATACTATTGTTAATACAAAATGAATTAAAGTACAAAATCTTCTAATGTTTTTAAAATTTTGTTTCAAATTACCTTATAACCAATAGAAGACAAGTGAATTTTTTTGTTACATTCAGTGTTTTTTTTTCTTTTAAGATGAATCTGAGGGTTCACATTGATTTGTACATTGTCATGACTGAAATGAATATCTGGCGAATGCTCTAGCCAATTTTCTTCCGCTCTCATTCCGATTTTGCTCAATTTGAGCCTTCAGCCTTCATCTTAAGAAAAATTTCCCAAGAAGTTATTATTTTTGGTTCGCCATTGTTGTATTTCACGATGCTAATACATTGCTAATGCAATCAACCAACCGCGTCATCCGGCGTCATCATTATGAAACAACAAATCTACAGAGTTTGCAACTTAATAAAATTAGAGTATATGATGTTCACGATCTTTTCTCAACAGAGCAGGTTATGAAAGGGTGAAATTTTTGTTGGTACCGTTTAGTAATAAATAGCTATGACAGAAATAGGTTATGTCATATTCAATTTCAGGTTATGATTTTGAAAGAGCTTTACTGTTGCCATTTAATTGCTCTTCTATATAAACAAATCCCGGCACATCGTTGATGTTTCTTTTTAAACTCTTTATTACGTTTGCACAATTTACTAGGATCACTTCTTGTTTTTCCAATTCTGAAAATAGTTCTGGAAATACACTAAAATTATTTTTTTATAAAAAGTTTAACACTGCTGTTCATTTAGTATTTTATAATTTATTTTAAAATTTTAAAATACATTTATTAGTAAAGGCATGTTGTAACAACGATTTGTTTATATAAAATTTGAATATGCTTCACAGTACAAATTTGTTCTAATGTTTAAAATGAAAAATTATTATAATTATACGTTTCTGTATTTAATTTTCTGTAAAATCTGATTTATTAAGCTAATATTGCTAATTATTGTTTCTTTAAAACACAGTTTCAAGTGTCAATTCTCCAGGTAGTACATCCAGGTTCATCATTACTGTCCGATTCCGAATCTGATGCTCCTAGTGAAATAATGAAACGAGGAACATATTCCATCGAACACGTTTCCATATGTTTTGCTCAGTCTTCCAAAATTAGTTTTGCACAATGATTACAATAGTTTTGCCACATGTCGGGGGTACATTTTAATAGAGCTTCACGCCATAAATTCGAAACCCTATCTTTAGATGAAGGCTGGGAATTTATGTGCTTATTATAGAAGCTTTTATATTGCCCCCAAGCCATTTCAATCGGGTTAAATTGACAATGGTACGGAGGCAACCTAAGAACTTCATAACCCTGCTCTATCAAAGTTTTGTCGGTCAGGTAAAGTTTTTGTTTGTCTGCTAATAAAGGTTTCACTAATTCCCACGACACCTTTTTTGTTAATTTCGATCCAAATTGCACCCCTTGTTTAACCAACCATTTCTGCATTTGCCCTTTCTTTCTTACTAGAAAATGTGGGTTTGTCCAACTGCACCGAATGATACGGTGCATTGTCCATCACCGCCATACATTTACCTTGCAGCTTGGCCAATGCAGGAATGAGCTGATTAACCACCCATTTTGAAAAATTTCTCCATTCCATTGTTAGCAGAGTCGAGTAGCAAGTCACATCCCTCCAAAAAACCAAATTTTGTTCTCGGGTACAAAACCGTAAAACGTTTACCTCCCTTTTAATTTTGGCTGGGTTACTTTTCAAATCTGTTTCATGTAACCATTGACGAATCGAAGACCCATTCTGGTAGATCCACGTTTCGTCAAGGAACACGAAGACCACGTTTTCACTAGAATTTTAAATTGCAAATATCTTCGTAGAAATTAAATTTTGGCTGCAACATTTTTCGATTTACATAAAATTTTGAGTCCATCGACTTTTTTAGATTTTAACCTATTGATTTGATAATATTGAATAAAGTAGTTCTTCCCTCTTTAAATTCCAAATTTGCTTTCGCTTACACTAATAATGTATCTAACGTTAAATGTTAATTTTTCAAAATATAATGCCAAATCAATCGCTGCGAATCTTCTCTAAAAATATAATTTGTGAATTTGTCAGCTACAATCCAATCTGAAACCTAATTAAGTCGCGATTAACAAAAGATGAAAAATCACATATTAAATTTTACCTCAAAAATATCAGTGATTCTGTTAATAATTTGCTTTTTCTCCAAGTTCGTGTCCTTCTCGTAGCTGTTATAAGTCTTCTTTATAGCTGCTTTTATGGTTGCGTTATGATTTTTGGAATTTTGAATAATATTGCAAAACAACATAATTGCAACAACGGCAAAATATATGACGTGAAATATTTGACGTTTACGTCTTGTCAAGTTTGACTTTTATCAAAAAGACCTGCAAGCGACCTAATAAAAACCTATCATAGCCTGCTCTGTTTAGAAAAGATCGTGAGTGTCATATATTAGGAGGGCATTAGAAATATGAAACCTTCTCCATGAAATTAAATGAAATTAAACGAATGGAGTATATTACTGTTAGCTACTAAAATGTAAACAATTAACAATATGAATTAAAAGAAAAAAATATTGTGCATAAGACCACACCAAAAATATTGCATCTCGATAGATTTTAACAAGAAATTACTATTTATAAAAGTAGAGATTGCTAGGGGATGATCGATTTACAATCGGTTAGTGCATTACTGCATAAATATTACTCCAAAATAATATGAGCATACATTCCCCAAAGAAACAATTTTTATAACAACTTTTTTAAGTGGCATTGATTAAGAGACTTATTACTTCGACACGAAGTGTACGAAGTATTGAAATTCCCTCATATCGAAAACCACTCTGAGTCAAATATCTCTAAAATTCGAGCCGACCGACGAATGAACCCACTACACCAAATCTCCGTCTCGGCTGTGTGGATCTTTTGGTGAAGACCCCAGCCCACTAGATCCCTCCCTCGTATTGGGGGGTGCCTAAACGTGCTGTGCGGGGTATATATGTTCGTATGTGTACACGATTCCGGTCGCCAGGAACCTTCCTGAAGTCTTGGATCATTTTCATACGATAGGTCCTCCGAAAATGAAGGCAACATCAACTTTTGAGCTATGGTCGTCGGCAAAAATTTTTTTTTTTTATATAAATAACTTGTTCATAACATTTCATTGTATTAGCGAAACGGAGTGAAGCTGAGTATCGAAGTATTCTTGGAAAGCACGAAAGGGCACGTTTCTTGGGTAGGGGGTACCGTATATTTTTCTGTTAAATTCAGTAGCAGATTACTATAATCCATTTCAGTCATAAATTATTTAGTTTAAAAATTGAAGAGTCTTAACAAGTCATAGCAAACCACATTTCATATATACTGAACTAGAAATTTGCAATTCTAAGGAGTTCCAACACCCTACCAAGGGATCTTTTAGATGCTCCACATCTAGGGTTGCCATATTTGAAAATAACAATTTCGGGACAAGATTACGAAAATGAAGGAAGGGGGGTGCTTCCAAGAGAAAGGTACCTAATTCAATACTTGATTTTTTAAAATTTCTTTGTAGTAAATTTTACAAATACTAGAAATTAAATACTAAATAAACACATTAAACTATTATTCGAAAAGGAAACTAATAATAAAATAAATTTAACAGCAACACTAATACGAAGCTGTAATAAAAATGCTAATTTCACAGTACGTGGTTATTAATATATTATACACTACCTCTAATACAATTCACATTTATATCTGTTTCTGCTGGAGCAACAGTAGTCATTGGGATTCTTGTAAGTACTATCAATCACATTTTTCAACTTTATAATTCTTTTAAATGTTACTTATATTAAATGTGGAGTTCACAATAAAGAAGTGGTGTTGTTAATTCACCACAAAATTTAAATCCTCAATTTAATAATTTTATACGATGTAACAATAAAATTAAAACATGTTACATTATTACACTGAAGAAGGTTCTTTGATATATACTGTAAGTATAAATATTAAATTTTGAATTTTTATCTATTAATAATCCAGCCGTTAAAACAAAATATTGATTTTATTTAAATTTTTTCATAGTTCCTTATAACTTGCTGTTGGAGATAACAATATTAACCACACCGTACAAGAAAACTTAAGCCGCACCAATTTTTTTTTGCAGTTTTGTGTTCATTTTTGTTTTTGGTGTTGTGGCATTAGTGTAAACAGCTGTTTAATGAAACTAGCGAAATTGTGGTCAAAGTCAAGAACCTACAAATAAACCATTAACTAAAAACATAAAAAACAGAAAGATACGATTTAAAAGCATAGAAGAAAGAATTACATTATAAGGATTAGGGGAGTTAGAAGGAAATATAAACAGATCAATAAAAAACCAATTAGGGCAGGCTGTGATATGTGTTACACGTTTGGCAGTACTGAAGTGTATTGTCAGTCTATGTCAAATTCGAGATTAGTAGGTTAGGTTTTGTTAATTGTTTGACACAGACTAACGTAAAACTTAACCTGCAAATCTCGAATTTGACATTGACTGACAATACACTTCAGTACTGCCAAACGTGTAACACATATCACAGCCTGCCCTAATTGGTTTTTTTATTGACCTGTTGTTATAATCTACTGAGAAACATAACAATTTTATATGCAACAAGCAAACCGCGCGCTATGCGCTGCGAGTCTTGAATCGGCACGCACGCGAAGTAGGATACGCGAAAGGTCAAGCTCCGAGCCGAGCGCTAAGATAAGAAAAACAAAACCTAAACAAATATAAACATCTGTGAGGCCGGAACGTGAAATTTTATTTTGTGCCACAGACACACAGACAAACACACATTAAGGAAAATTATACTATAGATACACCGGACATTTAACATTAAAGTGGTAATAGCATATACAGAAGAACAAAACACATATCAGGATATTTTTAATACAAGAGAACAAAATACATACAAATTTTAGCTCAATCAATTAAGCAAAATGAACTTCGACGCAATAAGATCAATTTTCAAAGAAGAAATAGCAGTAATTAACAAAAATATAAGTACAAAGCTGACAGAACTAGAAGATTATGTAAAAAATACTAACCAGAAACTGACCAGACATGAAAAGAAACTACTTGGAAGTAATGAACAGAATTGCATGAAAGAAAAACTTAATATTCTATGGAACAGAAATAGATAACACACTGAAAAATGAAATCCGAAATAATGAAAATACTACAAACATAATGGAGTTGAACATTAAGGACATAGACTTTATAAAAATGATAAACAAACGAAATAATAAAGATCCAATAATGGTGGGCTTGACCACCTTTAGAATCAAGTTGAAAATACTGGCTAATAGGACTAAACTTCGAGACACAAAAATATACATAGAAGAAGCTTAATACAATTATGTATAATACAATGGAGCAAGAACCAATTAAAACAGAGATAGAAAAGAAACAACTAGCATGGCATGGACATGTACTCAGAATGGACCTGAGAAGAAAAAATAAGCAATATTTACAAGCGAAGACAACAGGAAAGAAGAGACACAAGGACGACCAAGGAAAACAATGGAAAAAATAGTGGAAGAATTAATAGTCACATGGCACAACACCAGAACAAGTAAAAAAAAACAGCATCCAACAGAAAACGCCGCAATGATATTAACGGATAAGGGAAAGAAGAAGAAGTGTTCATCTTTCATGACAGAAAAAGGTCACCTGAAGTTTTAGTGGGCGTTGCGGGACACCCTGTATGACACTGATCCATAATTATTATATACCAGGACTCCACCATCGCCATGATAAAACACTCACCATACCAGCTAAGCGTGGTGTAAGATAAGGCGATACAATATCTCCCAAAATCTTAATAAATGCCTTGGAAGATTCATTTAGGGCATCACTACACCTGGTGAATATCTAATAAATCACCTCACATATGCCGATGATAATGATAATCGCTGAAAAAAAGAAGGCTTTGAACTACGATCCAGAAACTCCACATGTCAAAGATAGGCCCAATAATCAATAAAAACAAAATCCAAAGTAATGACAAAACCAGAGATATGCATCCAAATTGAAAATGAAAGATTTTACATTTACATTCTTTTTCTAAGTACCAGGTTAGGCGGTGGTTTACTATCCGTTCTAGCAGTTTGCACAGGACGCTCGTCATGGCGATTGGTCTATTAACAGGATGCACTTGTTTTAAATTTTCCTGGTTTTGGTAGAGGCACAATGGTGGCTTCCTTCCAGCTTCCTTTCCGGAAATATGTTGTTTTTCCATATGTCGTTGTATAGGTCTAAAATAAGTATTTTTAACCCTACGAAGATGTTTTATCTTCTGGTAGTGCAATTGGTTTGGACCAGGGCTACTATTTTTGCATTTCATTAAAGCTTCTTGTAACTCGTCAAATGTAATGCCTACGTTGTAATTTATAGAAGTATCAGGTTGTCTTGCTTTTGTGGTATTAATTTTTCCTTCATAAAGGCGGCCGTGTAGTTTTTATTACTACTTATTTCTACAAACTTATAACTTAGTGCATTTGCTATTTCTAGAGAGTCTGTAATTGTATTATTATTTATATTGAGTGCTGAGATGTTGAACATAGTATCTTTTAGTATCTTTTCCTTTTATTCTTTTGGTAACATTCCATACCGCTTTTTTTGTTGTCATTGCATTTATCGACTTCACATAGTTGGCTCATGACGTTTTTCTACTCTCTCTGATTATTTTCGTTACTTCCGTTCTGGTTTTTTTGTATTCTATTAAGCTTTCATTAGTTTTTTGTTTTTTGATAGATTTTGAAAGTTTGCTTCTTTTTCTCAGTAGCAATTTTGCATTTTGTGTTCAACCATGGCACTTGATATTTGATTTCTTTGTTCTTTTTAGTAGGTATAGCTATCTTGGCTGCTTCTTTTATTTTCTGAATTATATATGCAGTATTTGACGAAATTTCTAATTCTACAGATATCTTGTTTTCATTTTCTATTTGTTCTGTGAATATATTCCAGTTTGCCCTGTATATAATCCATTTTTGGGTTGAACATTGCTTAAGTATTAGTAGGAGTTTGGAAGATTGTTGGGCATACAAGTTCGTTAGAGGGTCCCCGCTGATTCAACGGTTTTAGTTTGGGGTGACGTGACAAGAGTGGCATATCTATGGCTGATTGAGTGTGCGATTTTATATTTAGATGCGTTGATCTTGCATCATTCAATAACACTATTTCTTGGGTAGTTAGTATTTCCTTTAATATTTTGCCTTTTTTGTTAGTGCTTTTGCAACCCCAAAGTGGGTCATGTGCATTTCGATCTCCTACTATTATGTATGGTGCTGGGAGGGAATTAATAAGTTGGTTTACTCCCCCAGTAGCATGGTGTACTGGTCTAATTTTGTTATATCCATTAATAGCTTTTAATATGTGGATGAGCAATTATTTTATTTTATTTCTTGAAAACCCAATACATCGGGTTGTTGTTCGACTCAGTAACTGAATTTAATTCAGATGAGTGTAGAATCCGTTACAGTTGAGCTGTATTATTTGGACCATCAATATACTTCGGGAATGGTAAGTTGATGTCCTGTGTTTCTAAGACAGTTCTTCCATAAGTTGCGCATTTAATTTATTAGTTATTCTAGTAACTCTCTGTTTGATATTTCTTTTTTGTAAACTAGGGTAGATGTCCTTCATCACTTCAATCGCGAGTAAATCTTTATATTTCAAGAGGGTTGGAAGATTCATAGGCTTTTCTCATAAATTCTTTAAGTTTATTATAATTTATGGGATAGTGATCTACATTTGCTTCTATTATACTTTTTATTGGTTAAGTGGTGGAGCAGTTCGCGGTTTTTTACTGTGCGCTGAACTTCGCCCCAGTATGTTATGTTGTATTTATTTATTTAATTTGCACTCAGCCAACAGCCGTTAGGCCAATTATAGGCGTCGCTGTGCAGTTATGAGGACTTCCAACCCCACTAACGACTGTGATGATGTTGTATGACCGCCGGGACCAACTTTTTTCCGTGATAGCCGTACCACGAGGCGCCGAGAGTTGCAGCCGTGGAACTCCCATTCAAGTTCTGACCAGAGACAGCGTTGCTTAACTCTGCTGATCGAACGTGGACACTTGTTCAAGCTACACCACTCGGGATCTAATCTCTGTATATATATATTTATTAGAAATAGAGGCATATTATTATTATTATTATTATTATTATTATAAGAAGTTCCTCTATATCACTGGTTTCACTTTCTTGCTCTTTTAGGCGTTTTGATTTAACTGCTTTTTGTTTTGGTATCGTTCTGGTTGCATTTTCAGTTATTGCACTGTTTGGTTTACTAGTTGCATTTGGTGTAGTAAGTAGTGGATCTAGGGCAGGGATGAGCAACCCACGGCCCTCCACACTTTCTTGTGCGGCCCTTTAAAGATGTTACATTTTGACTATTAAACATTCCTAGGGTCTCTAATACGATTTCTTCAATTTTCCTGTTTATTTTAAATCGTAGTAGGCTAGCATTTTACCGTAAGAGGAAAGTAACATACAAGTAGAATTTAGTGAAGGATATAATCAGAAATTTTTTTTTTAAATCGATAAGATATAAAAAAATACTGGGGTGGTGTCGTCTAAAGTGGGACACACTGTAGAAATGGAAACAGTTCCGGATGAGTTACAAATGGAATTAATATATTTAAAAAACGGCACGGATTTAAGAACTAAATTTCAAAATGTTGAAATACATAATTTCTATCAAAATTACATAAATATAGAAAAATTCCCACGATTAGACACACATGCAAAGCAAATACTGACACTTTTTGGAAGCACCTATGTTTGTGAACAATTATTTTCTGCAATGAAAATTATTAAAAGCGAGTCACAATTAACGACCCCTCACTAGGACAGCTGATGCACGACTGAACCAAGACCAAGTACCCCGCACGTAAGGACATATCAGTGCTTGCACCAACGTTCTCCACCCCGCACTACATATCTATCATATCTAGGTAGATCACTTTTGATTCTCCCCTCGTACAAATATGAATTGGACAACTACAATTATTGTTAGTCATTCAAGAGATAACACAGCATTGTGGCTTGGCCATGCAAATAAACACAAGATTAAATATCTCAAACAAACTGTTATTATAAAAGAAAACAATCAATACAAGCCAGCAACTGGAAAGCAGTTTATGAAAGCAAAATTAAAAAATCTGTAAAAGGCTTTACACAGAACTTCCCTCGTTAACATTGTGACACTAAATAATTTTAAAAATTAAATTAAGTTACTTAATCTAATAACGTTTTCTTTAATCAACGTCCATGGAAGAGTCTTTACAAGAATTGCATTTAGTCACCTTTTCACTATGATTTTTACAAACAAATTTTTTGCACATGTTACAGTACGAAGTAGTTTTATTATTTCTATGTGCGCCACACAAATGACATGG
Organism: Agriotes lineatus; assembly: GCA_940337035.1. Lineage (NCBI taxonomy): Eukaryota > Metazoa > Arthropoda > Insecta > Coleoptera > Elateridae > Agriotes > Agriotes lineatus. Next base: position 28,094 of record CALNHX010002880.1, read on the forward strand.
TCCAACACGTTTTTTGTTGGTTCTTGTAGACACCTCTGTTTCCCCTTTATACTTGACAAGAAACAACTGAATATCCTTTGGAAGCATCTTTAGCAGTGCCCTTTCTTTCATGTGATCTTCCAACAATGCAAATCCAAGGTTTGAGAGAAAATGTCTTCTTTTTTTGACGATACCTGGATTATTTGCTCGAAACACCACTTCCGAATTTATGTCGGCAATATCGAGAAATCGAAAAAACAATGCAAGTGGCCATCTTCGTGTTATTCTTTGAGTGGAATATGCGGCACATTTCTGATCTACTACTTCTACACCACACTTTGTCATATTATAATGAAGAATCATGTAAGGTTTCTTTGTTTCTAGATCAATCTCCCCTGTGTCATCCATAGTTGATAACAGAATCACAGCCTTATTTTTTTTTGGACAGTATGAAACTATGGTAAAATCTTCCTGAAATCCAAAATAAGCTGAATCTAATTCGCGATTTTTATGGGGAAGAAATTCTTCAGGGATCTCTCGTTTATTCTTTTTCATTGTTCCAGTAATTGTTAGACCATGCTCTAAGAGATATTGGGCTAAGGGATAACTGGTGTAATAATTATCAGTTGTTAGGTTTCTGCTAGAGTTTTCTATAGGATGTATCAATCTCTTTACTATCTCTGTTGGATTATTTGAAACAACGTAGGGTCCGTCTTTCTGTTTTCCACAATAAATTTCAAAGTTCCAGGTATAAAATGTTTTACTGTCACATAACGCGTAAACTTTTAGGCCGTATTTTGCAGGCTTATTTGGAATATACTGAACAAATCCACAGCGACCTCGAAATGGGTGGAGCATTTCATCTATGGTAATAAATTCTCCAAGGTTGTAGTTATTTTTGCAATTCTCTAAAAAAATTGAGAAAAATTCTCTTATCGCAGCCAATTTATCTGTCTCTTGTCTGGTAAGTCTAGTTCTGATGTCATCAAAACGTAGTGATCGTAACAAAAAAAGAAATCTCTTATAACTAAACGCAGCCCTCAAAACCATCAATCCTGTACCGTCATTAGCCCACATTTCCAAAACGTTTGTATGATTCCCCTTTTTTACAGAAATTATAAATAAGGCTCCGAACAAACCCTTTATCTCATTTCGGGAAGTTGACTTGCAGTCCCGTTCTCTTTGATATTGAACGTTTGATCTTTTATTATCAATATATATATTCGTATATTTTACGATGTTGTCGATCACCTCCTCAGTTATAAAAAGTGAAAAAGAAGATAGTTCTGTTGGAGTTTCTCTAGCGTAGCGTGTGGGACCAGGAAAAGTTCTAATAACATTTTTTATCTTTATCTTTGTAGACATACCCAATACATTACTTTTCCAGATAGTAGAATCATCCTTTTAATATAAAAGCAGTAATCTTCTTCTTTTTCTATGTAATAATTTCCATCTTCGTCAGCTGATTGCTCAGAGTCACTATCGTGATTTACCTGCTCTATTTCTTCCTCTTCTCCCTCACTCTCGTCAGTAAAATCAATGGGCTCTTCTTCATCTTCATCCCATATTGTGTTAGCTAGCTGCTCTAATTCTTCTTGTGATAAACACCTTCAATCCCTACCAAAAAAATTGTATAAGATAGTACATCTCAAAAAAAAACTTTGTACGTAACGTAAAGTTTTGTGCCAGAAAAAGTATATATAGCTGTCATAATATGTAACAAACTCAAAAGATTAAGAATGAAAGAAAAACAAAGCAAAATAAACAATATTTTATAAAAAGGAATCACAATAAATTACTTACATGACCGGGCACGCGCGGAACGGAGTACCGCAAAACACAACCGTCTCGATAAAACACCAATTGCTTACTGAAGTAAGGCAAGGAGACGCAGTGTTTTGGGATAATATGGCGCTCGACATGCGTAAGAATGCATACCTAGAAGTGTGGCGTCAGACAAATTACACTAACGTTATAGTTCCAAAAATTGTAAAATTGCGGTATAAAATTCGCCGCGCGCCCGCTCGAGGGTTAAGGGAACGGTCTTCTAGTTGAAACGTTTCCACTCTTTTGTGACATTATCCTGTATCTGTTGAGTCCTATTTTCAACAAATGTGAAAATTATTACTTCCATCTATTTCAAAGTTAACTCAAAATTATTCGGTGTCTATTGGGACCCATTTTTGGTAAGAATAAAGACTGCGCTATTTACAAATTATTACTTGTATTTATTGCTAAGTTAAATAAAAAATAAGCAAATTTTTTTTAACGTGCTCACCCTCTACATATTTGTCTAAAATGTTCTCGGTTTCATGCCAGGTAGATATATAATATATATATATATAAGCCGGTTTAGAACGTCTTACGACGTTGTCCGACGCCTATTCTCCATCCTCTTCTGTCTTCGCAGTCTTCTGGTGTTAAGTTTCTATCGCTCATCGATTTATGTATCGTTTTTTGCCACTCCAATCGGGGTCTACCTCTTCTCCGACGTCCAGTTGGTTGCCATTCTAAAACTTGTTTAGGTAGTCTTGTTTCCGGCATACGCTGTACGTGGCCATACCATGTTAACTGTTTGTTGTCTATGTCGGTTACTATATTTCCTTCAACCCCCATCTGTTGTTTTACTACATCGTTTCTAATGTGACTTGTTCTTGAAATACATAAAGATCTTCTCATCGCATCCATTTCTACTGCTTCCAGTTTTGCTTTATATTTTTCCGTTATCCTCCAAGTTTCAGCGCCATACAGAAGAGTGCTTTTAACCATAGTTTCATAAATATTAAACTTTCTTCTCTTTGTTATTTCTTTACTCCAGAATATACTATTGAGACATGTAATAATTTTCCTTGCTTGTACAATTCGCTTTTCTATCTCTCTCGAATCAGTACCAGAATCATCGAATGTAACACCCAAATAGACGTAGTTCTGGCAGTTAGAGATTTCTTGCCCGTTTTCAAGATCTAATGTACTAGATTCCTTTCCTATGCATAAGTACTGTGTTTTTTCGACATTAACTGATAGCCCCCATTCTGCGTATTCTTCTATCAGTTTTCGCATCATGTATTGCATGTCATCTTTATCATTTGCTATAACAACCTGATCGTCGGCGAATTGTAAGGTGTACATGCAGCTGTTATTAAGTTCAATACCCATGCCATGAACCTTCCTCTTCCACTTTTTCAGGGCTGCTGCTACGTATATTTTAAAAAGGGTTGGGGAGACGCAACATCCCTGTCTCAGTCCCTTGTTAACCAAAAACTTTTGCGTGGCGTATCTACCTATCTTTACTTGAGATTTTGAGTCTTTATATAGTTCTTGCAGAGCATGTATATATGTATGATTGATGTTTGAATGTTCTAATACTTCCCACAGTTTAGAAATGGGAACTGTATCGTATGCTTTTTGGAGGTCTACGAATGTAATGTGGGTTTCTATGTTTCTAGCGGTCCTCTTTTCTATGATTTGTTTCAGACAGAAGACATTGTCAGTGCATGATCTCCCAGCACGAAAACCGCTTTGTTCTTCTTCTTCGTTCTCGAAGAAGAACGAAGAAGATATATAATATGTATGCAAAATATTGTCTTCCTCCAACAAATAGTTTTTGAGCTATACCGCCAACAGACAGACAGACGAAATTGAGAAAACCTGTTTTTCGTCATCTAGGCACTCTGAAACGTGAAGATCTGAAAAAATCTCGGAAGGTGATTTTTTCTTGATTACAATACTTCCTTCGTCCTTTAGACGAGGGAAGTAAAAAAACATAAAATAACAGCACATTTATCATCATCATCATCTTGATCCTCTTATACCCGAAGGAGTCAAGAGTTTGTCTTCACTTCACTTTTCTTTTATTCACTCCACTTCACATCCTTTCTTTGTTTTTTGTTTCCACAAAATTACGCCACCCTTTCTGTTCCAGGCCATAATTTTCACTTCCCCTTCTCCGTAATAATTCTTCCACACTTTTATTTCACGTTTTTTTTTGGTCGCCCTCTTCTATTCTTTCCTGTTTTCTTTGCTTCCTATACCTTCTTCACTTGCCACTCTTCTTGTCCATTCTGAATAGGTGTCCTAGCCATTTTAACTTCTTTTTTTCTATTTCTATATCCTTCAGGGCTTCTGTTTTAAGGTTTCCTTTAATTTCTTCATTTCTCTTTCTTTCTGTTCTCATAACTCCTGTAACTTTTCTCAGATATTTCATTTCGGCCCCTTGTTATCTTTGCTCCTCCTGTCTATCGTTCAACACCCAATTTTCAGCTCCGTAGATTAATATTGGTGTATATATTGTTTTCTACACAGTCAACTTTGTTTTGGTAGATATGTACTTCTTTTTTGTTCAGAAAGCTCTTGTATAACGCATTGTATGTCCTTGTTGCTGCTTTAATTCGGTTTCCTATTTATTTTTCTTGCAGTCCTTTACTGTTTAAGACTACTCCAAGATACTTGTACTCTTCCACTTGTTCTATACTATCTTCTCCAATTTTAATATTTAGTTTTTCTTCTTTATTTGCAATAATCATAACCTTTGTTTTATTTTTATTTATTATTCAATTACATTTTTCTAGTGCCCTTGCCCATACATTCATGTTTCTTTCCAATTCCTTTCCACTCTTTGCAATAAGTACCACATCATCTGCAAACACAAGGGCTTGTATCATCACTGGCTGTAGATTGCTATAACCTGCTGTGTCTTTGATTGTTCTCTTATGACGTCATCAAGTAGGCAGATTCAAGAGATTGTCCATACTTTAAGGAATCTCAGATAAACAATAGCGGGCTCAGAACTCCCCCTTGTCGCACTCCATATTTATTTGTAAATTCCTTTGTCACCATTTTGCCTGTTCTAACCTTACTGTTTGTTTTCTTATCGAAGGCTTTCTTCATAGCCAAGAATGCTAGATACACGTTTTCTCCCTTTGCTAGTGCCTTCTCTATTTATTGTTGTACTGAAAATATGTGGTCGTACACACTGTGTGCTGGTTTAAATCCGCTCTGCTCATCTGCTAGCTGTTTTTCTACGATTTGGCCCAGTTTGTTTTCTAGGATTATCTCGTATACCTTGAGGACAGTGCATAGCAGTGAGATTCCCCTGTAGTTGCTGCAGTTCTTCGTATCTCTTGTTTTGTATATTGGCACTATAACGGACGGCCGGAGTACGGACTTCATTCCTTTGGTATTATTTTTTGTCTCCAAGCTAGGTTTAGAATATTCAGGAGTTGTTTCTTTCCTTGCGGTTTCTGTAATTCTTTCTTCTTGGGCTTCTAATTCATTTATAGTTTTTTCAGTTCGAGTTAGTGTATCACTTTGTTTGTAGCTTTCAATATTCAAGAGTTCATAGAAGTGTTCTTCCCACCTCCTCATAATGTCGAGCACTTTGATCAACAGCTTTCCATTTCTTCCTTTTATAGTTTTAATTGTATATTCTTTTTTGTTCCTCATATTCTTTAGTGCCGTGTAAAAGAGTTTCTGGTTTTCCTTACTCTTTTCTTCTAACTTTTGTCCAAATTCTTCCCATGTTTTTTGTTTAGCCTTTCTAATTAGTTCTTTTACTTTAATTCTCTGCTGTTTGTTTCTATCATACTCTTTTGTCGGTTTTTGTGTTGTATATAAAGTTTCCACCTGTTTTTTTTCTTTTTACCTCTTTTTCGATGTCCTCATTCCACCAATGTGTCTTTTTCCTCTCATCTCCTTTCTTGTTTACTCCGCATACGTCTGCTGCTGTTTTCGTTATCGTTTGCTTAAACCTTTCCCATCTAGATTGTACACTTTTATTTTGTTCTAAGTTATAGTTGTGTTCTATTTAATTTTCTACCGGTTCCATATATTTTTCTTTTACGTTTTCTTGTCTCTGTCCGTTAGCCCTAGTCTTTCTCTTCACATTACCCTCCACATATTCTCCTATCTCTTCTTGTCTTTTCCCCCCTTTGAATTTCGCTTCTAGGAAGTCAAATCAAATTAAATGTCTATTTAATTCCATGTACATTGACATAAGAATATAAACAACCCCAGCCAACTAACTAATACAAATAATATCAAATTAGGAAACTTAACTATAGATTAATAAATAAACATAGTCCAGTAAATACTTTGGTAGTTTTCTAGTTTGCATTGATCTATTAAGCTGGTATGACACGATATTATTTTTTTGCAAAAATGTATGCATATATTTTTGAGAAAAATTACTAGTACATTTTTCCTGAAATTTTTCTTAACCCGAAAATGGTACATATGCAACATATACCATATTTTACTTTTACGGCCAGATTATTTAAAAAGTTTCTAAATAATTTATGCATAAATTTACTAGTAAATTTCTTATACAATTTTCGGTTTGCAACGTGCAAAATTTAAAAAAATAATTTATGAAAAACTGACTCTAAATTTTCACACAAAATTTAGTATTGTTATACCAGCTTTAACCGATGCTTCTCAATCCACTAACTTCTCAGTATTTTCCCTTATCATTTTGAGGAATACTATTAACCAAACCTGTTCATCCTGAAGAGTAGCTGGTAGCTGTTTCATAATTCTCTTCTTCTGCTGGGGGGATCCATATACCCTTAGGGTGTCTGATCATAATTTTTAAAACTTTCCAAAATATCAGGCGATAATATCCTTTATCTGTTTTTACAATATAGGAACGTGGTTCTTTGTATACCTATTTCTATCACTTTACCATACTGTTTATGTCTAAAATCCATATAAAATCACAAATTTTAAACAGTATCAATTCTTTCGTATTGTGTCTATTATTAAATGACTTTTCTTGTTTATTCTTTCTCTTTAATTCAGTTTGAAAGAATGACTCAGTATTTATGGGCGTGTCTAATAAACTTTGCACAACTGGTAAATTAGTTCTAATTTCCTTCCCATAATTAGTTCTGCTGGACTAAATCTACATTCCTGTGGTGTTGAACGATATGCTAAAAGGGCTGGGAATATATCTTTATTCTTTTTTAACAAATTTTTAGCAATTTTAACAATAGCTTCAACGTATATTAGATTGTGGAAAGTAAGGACTACTAGCTTATGTGAAAAAAATTATACTCATTTGCAAAGTTTTTAAACCCAGATCTGAACTGAAGACCTTCATCCGATCGCACTGTCCCCGAAATACTAAACCTACTAAACAAGTAGTGATCGGCCGATACGGATTTTTTTTGCCGTTACCGATAATCGGCCGATACCGATATTTTAGTTGCCGATACCGATATAATATCGGTATCGGCACTACATTTTTAAAAGGTCTGTAATTATTTAATATACGTTGATATAAGTAAAAATTGTCAACTCCGCATCGATGCGGACCTGACATGAACCAATTTCGGTAACTCCCCGACAGTGTCGTGGTGATTACCCGTTTTACAGAAAGTGTATTGTTTCATTGTTTGCGCCAGTGCACAGTGCTGCTGCAGTTGCTGCTCAGATAACGATTATGTCGTGCGGTATTATAATCTTTTGGGATTCAAATAAAAATACGATGAGAGAAAATAGCGAAAATAAGTTTTTACATACAAATAATTAATAAAATGGTTGATCTTAAATTTGCCGATACCGATTATCGGCAAAATTTTCCGATATTGCCGATACACCGATATTTATATCGGTATCGGCCGATCACTATAAACAAGCTCTCATTTTTTATAATTGTACTAATAATAACAATAAATTTTGTAAAAGAAATAAAAATAATTCTTAAAAATAGAATTTACTTTTCCTTTACACAAATATCTTTGTACTGAAGATATGGAACATTTCGATAGGAAAATTTGATTTTGAAGGCCACTGAGATATAGCATATCCATAAAGTTTCAAACAAATAGGATCATGAGATTGTTCTAGAATGATTTTACCAAGAAAACGATCTTTTACTGGTAAAGCTGCTGCTATAACATTTAAATGACTTTCTATTTCAGAAAATAATTAATTTATCATTTTCTGGAATAGACTTTTTCAAAGGACTTCTCAAGAGAGTATCAGCTACTAAAAGATCTTTTCCTGAAGTACATACAGGGTGTTTCTAAAATGTTGCGCTAAACTTTACAGGCGACTTCTACAGCTCAAAATAGTTAAAAAAGTTTATATGAACACATGTCCGCAAACTCTTTGTTTTCGAGCTATAAATCGTTTTCTACAACGTGGTTTAAAATAATTTGCAGTAACAATAACTACAGTAATTGTTCAAAATGTTGTCCATTTGCTTCTATACAAGACTGCACAAGATGCATCATCGACTGTCTTACACGCTGGATAATTCTCTTGTCGATTTTGAATTGAAGCACAAGAATCGATAATCCGTTGTCCTAGCACTTATATACATTTTCTCTTGGTGTGGTCGTTTCGATTCTCTGCACAAAACGAAGTCTATGGGATTTAAATCAGGTGAGCGTGCAGGCCAGGCAACAGGCCCACCCTCACCTATCCAACGTCCAAGATAAATTCTATTACGACACTGTCGCACTACAATACTGAAATGAGGAGGGGCACCATCTTGCATAAACCATGTCCTCTCAATGTGAATACCTTGTATCAATCCAAGTAATGTATTTTGCAGAAAGTCAAGATAAATAGGTCCCGCCAACCTATTTGGTAGAACACAAGGCCCCAGTATTCTATTGTCAATGATACCTGCGCACACATTAACAACAAAACCCTGTTGATGCCTCGACTGTACTATTGCATGTGGATTTACATCGACCCAATGATGACTTATGAAAATTAAAGATGCTGTTTTTAGTAAATGCAGCTTCATCAGTGAACACCGTTACATTGCTGTAAAAACCATTGCTAATTTTTAGACTTAGATCGTAGGCCGGTTTTTATTATCAAAAAAAGTATAAAAAAGTAAAATTAAATTAAATCGTGTAATTAGCGAAGCAAAGCGTAGCTCGGGTGATTCACTAGACCAGTAATAAATTCAGAAAAAATTTCTGTTCCCCGTGTAACTGCAAGTGTTTCCTTTTCGATTTGGGCTTATCTTCTTTCTGTAAAACTTAACGATCTAGAAGCAAAATCTACAATTTCTCTCCAATTGTCCTTACTAGGGATTGACCGATACGGGTTTTTTGGACAACACTGATATATTCTCATTGTTCTCTCCCACTACTTTTCGTACTACATGCATGCACGTGTGCGCTTGCTGCTTGCTGAATTCGGGTGGGTAATCTCCTAAATACGAACTCATATTTAGATTTGTTTATGCAGGCGTCTTCTTGTCATATCGTTTTAATAACGCAGTTTAACACAATCATTTTTACTCATGGCGTATTAGTTCTTATCGTTGATACTCTGGGCCAATATTCTTTATTAGAAAATCAGTTTAAGCAGGGAGAAAAGCCCATCGAAGAGGATGACAATAAAGGTGGTCGAGTGGATGGCATGGGGTTGGCAAAAAGGGCCTATAAAGGCCTACTTGTTAGACTTCGGTCGCCCCCCCACAACTACTACTACTACTACTACTACTACTAGTACTGTTAACAATTTCTGATGATGCAAGACCTTGAAATGGCATCGTCTGATCGAATATTTTTGCTGATGCAGTGCATTCCAGAAGCGAGGCGAAGCTGGAAGATATTTCCTTGCATGGTGCAACACATTTGATCGAGTGCCTAATATTTTTACATAGTAGAGGCAGACCTTGCCGTTTGCGGATTTGCGTTTCGATGATTTGATTTTACAAGGGGCACTTATGTGTTCTCTTTTCTTTGCCGTTCTCGGATTGCTTTGCCAACGTTAATTGTTTCAACTTTCACACACTAAGTAAATAAAGCAGACGTATGCAGCTTGTCATGAACACCTAAATAACATTATTTATCACGAACTTGTAAACACACTTATCGAGCCTATTCCTTTGGATCTCTTATTACCAAATTGGACCTGAAATAAGTTGTAAAATTATGACTTGAATAAACAAATGGACATTCGAGCTCTAGATTCCAGTGGTAGACTTATGTTACATATGGAATTTTAGTTTGTATACGCACGTTTATGTATTTTTGAATTTTTTGAGGTTGCATAGTATAAATAAATCTAACTTATGGAACCTAACCCCGTTTTTATCATTTATGTGTTTACTTGCGCTTCGCGGCATTCTTCTGGAACGTAACACCCGCGAACGGCGAGGTCTTCCTGTAATTTATAAAAATTGAATTTTCAATATTAGATAGTAGTTATATTTTACACCAGATTGTTTGTTTACATTATATTGTTCATTTCCTACAATAAATATTAAAATATTAAAAAGCTGAAATGAAATGAAATATTGCCGATATATTGGCAAAAAGAAAAGCCGATATGCCTATGCCGATACCAATTATCGGTTTTGGTCGATCCCTAGTCCTTACCAACCTGCATTAGACCCCCACCTAGACCATATGAAGAGCTATCACAGCTGACAATAATCTGCTTATGATCATAATAACAAAGACATGGTGCTTCCTGTAAAAGTGTTTTTATTGTGATTATTCCTGTGAAGGGCCCCAAATAAATTGAAGTATCATTTTTAAAAAAAGAAGAGGCTCTCAAAATTGAGATTTACCTGCAAAATTAATCATACCTAATATTCTAAGAACTTCAGTTTTCGGTGTAGGAAAATTTGTAATAGGTTCGCTGCATATCTGGTCTACTGTAACGTCATTCTCATTTAAAACATACCCAAGACTTGATGCAAAATTCGATCATGTTCAATATAGTTTTTAGCAAAAACTAATACATCGTCCATATGAACTACCACTCCTATTTCTGCTAAAATATTTGAAAATTTTCCCTGAAAATATTCAGACACACAAGAAATTCCAAATGGTAGTCTTTTATAAAGAAACCTCCCAAAACAACTGACTTGCTCTATCTAATTTAATTTGATGAAACCGTGAGGTAGTATCAAGTTTTGAAAAAACGTTTGCACCTTTTAATAACGACAAAGACGATTCTACACCACACATTGGATAGTAAGCAAGACAAACACTTTTATTAAGCTTAGTATAATCACAACAAAGTCTTATACAATCAAATGATCAAGGTAGGCTCTCTATTCTGGTTCTGCTAGATTTCACGAAGGCATTTGACACTATCGATCATAAAATACTCTGCTCTATTTTACATTTTATCGGACTAAAACAAAATGCGATTGACCTACTTACAGATTATTTGGCTGATAGGGTTCAGTGTGTTAAATTGCTGGACGAATTATCTAACTTTTCACCTTTGATATCTGGTGTTCCGCAGGGTTCGATACTAGGCCCTCTGCTATTTACTATCTACACATCCAATTTTAACACCTGTATAAAATTTTGTAGCTATCATGCTTATGCCGATGACACTCAATTATATCTCTCCTTCGTTCCGTCTGATTTGGCTAACGCCATTACTGGAATAAATTCGGATCTAGATAATATTTATAACATGTCACTACGGCACTGTCTATTTTTAAACCCATCTAAATCACAAATAATACTGTTTGGAAATAAACACAACTGCAGTAACCTACAAAATATCGATATTAAAATTAATGGCATCATAGTACCTACGGTTGAGCGTGCAAAAAATTTAGGCTTGCTTTTAGACAATTCTTTTAGGTTTTCACATCATATTTCCAAAAGTATTCAGAGAGCCTATGCAAATTTAAGAATTTTATTTCCCCACAGACATTACTTTTCCACTAAAATTAAAACTTTACTGTGTGAATCTTTGGTTCTCTCTCAGTTTACGTTTTGTAGTCCAGTATATAGTCCTTGCTTAAATTCCATTGATAGAAACCGTATCCAAAAAGTACAAAATTCCTGCCTGCGATACATATTTGGTATTCGTAAATTTGAACGTATATCCCATAAACTATCTGAAATTGGATGGTTAAATATGCATAATCGCTTTTACTTATGGTCTGCGTGTTTATTTCATAAAATTATTTCCTTTAAAGCTCCTCCTTATCTATTCGATAAAATACGTTTTCGAACTGACGTACACAACATTAACATCAGGAATAAAGGGATCATTACCCCACCGATTCACACAACTGCGCTTTACGAACGTTCATTTTCGTATGGAGTTTCGAAGATATACAATTCATTACCTAATGCATTAAAACATCTAAATTTACAGGCCTTCAAACGTAATTTGTTTAAAATTTTATTGTCAGATCAAACAGGAGATACTATATGAGAAGATGTGCTGTTTTGGATTACACATGTTAAGATAGTTCTTAAGTAATTGATTTGAATTCTCGCTTGAAAACTAATTCTATTTATGCATAATCTACTCCACTGAGCCGAATGGATATTTATTTAAGTGATTTTTTTTTTTTTTTAAAGAATAATTTTTAGATTTAGGCATTTACTCATTGATGTTTAAAGAGGTTTATTTCAAGGTTTAAGTGGTAGAGCAGGGTGTATGGAATCTCCCTACACACCTGAACTTCACCTTGTGGTTCTTTTATCTTTTATCTTTTCAAATTTTTACGATGTGTAATTTTTGTTAAATATTGTAGTTAAAAGAAAAAGAATAAAGACTATTATTATTATTATTATTATACTGCCATATTTCTTATCTGCAACCACAAATGGAGAGATCCATTCTGTATGAAAATCTACTGTTTCAATAATATCGAGATTAATTAATTTATCTAATTCTTTCCTTAAATTGTCTAACAATGGTATTGGTAGTGAATAAGGTACAGACTGAACATAAGGAAGCGCATCTTCTTTAAGCTTTAAAGACATTTCATCCTCAAATTTCCCAATCTCATTAAAAAAGTGAGGATCTACTTTTTCAATATCTTTGGTATTCAAATTATTATTACCGACAAAACTAACCATAGAACAAGAAAAATTTACAATTTGTAACTGTTTTAAAATTACGTCAGGACCAAAAGTATTTGTATTACATGTACCCACATTACTTTTTAAGAAAGACTGATTAATATTATGTGGACGAATATAAACAACATCCGCTCCAGTATGAACTAGGCATTTAGTTTTGAATTTATCTTCAACCGTCACTGTTACACATCAGGCTTGTGTGTTCTGAAAATGACCTAACTTTGCTAGAAAAAGTCTATTTACCTCACATTGATTTTCAGAATCCATCTGCTCACTTAATCTGTTTTGTCTCAAACAAACCCTTTCCCAATGACCTCTAGAAGAACATTTTTTACAAACGGGTGATCTTGCAGGGCATCTTTATCTGTTATGCGGAGAAAACCCACAGTATAACAGTCTTGATATGCGACACACCTACTACAATTCTGTCTCAAATCAAATCTTTCTTTAAACATTCGCAATTTTCCAAGAGTGCAATAATGTTATAAATGTATCTATAGGTTCACTTGGCATCTGATATCATGAGTTAAATTTGAATCTCTCACATATAACATTACATTTAGGTTGAAAATAGTATTACATTTAGAAACCACATCTTCAAATTTCTTTGGAAGTGTACCAAATCTAGAGATGTAAAATTATCGGTAATTTTCTTTCAGAAGAATATTCTCGAGAATTTTACCGAGAAGATTCTCGAGAATATTCGTAAGTATATTCTCAAGAATTATTCTTTCGCATTCCTGTCTTCAAAATGTTTAAACCTGCCAAGTTTTATATTAATTATGAGTTATGAAAATAATCCTTAAACTACTTTGTTAATACAGCAAGCACTTGATAAAGTTAACACCGGATAATGAAAACATCACGCTAATGTAAACACACAATTCATACTATAGTATTAAACAGAACGCCCGATAACGTAAACAACCTGTACAGTTCCATAACGTACGGTTAGTTGCAATTTTTGTACGGGATTCCCCTCTGGGACACAGCTGAGTCGATCGGATGGGTGTTTATGATGCGTCTGCATTTCATTTTAGTTATGGTTGAACATAGGCGCTAATTTACTTACTTACTCAGGGCCGGTTGCAGAAAGCAATGTTAAGTCTGGTGTTAGCTAACGCGACGTCAAAGTGAACAAAAACGAATCAAATCTCAAATGATTATGGTAACTAATGCATTAGTAAACAAAATTTGATGCGATTTTGTTCACTTTGACGCGACGTTAGCTAACACCAGACTTAACATTGCTTTCTGCAACCGGCCCTTAGTCTTATGCCTTTCTACCTTTAGGTGTAAGGGTGGGGGGGGTTGAGTCTTGTATTTTTGTCTCCACTGTTTTCTATCTTGGGTTAGATTACGTATTCTATCCCACGTTATTCGCTTTTTCTCTGCTTCTTCTCTTACTTTGTCGATCCATTTTGTTCTTGGTCTTCCTTTTTTATTTTTCCCCGACACTCGCAATTCGAACACTGTTTTTGCAAGTCTGTCGTCCGGCATTCTACACACATGACCAAACCATCTGAGTTGCCCTTCTATGATTTTGTCATTGATAGATTCTATTTGCAGGTTTTGTCTGAATGTTTCATTTCTTATTTTATCCTTTCTTGTTTTATTTTCTATTTTTCTCAGAAATCTCATTTCCATTGCATTAATTCGTGTTTTTTGTCTTTCAGTTAGTGTCCATGACTCGCTGCTATATGTGATTGTTGGCCTGACCACTTTTTTTACGACTTCGGTTTTTATCTTTTTCGGCACTACTTTTTTTCCTAGAAACGTTGTCTTCATTGTATTGAGTATACTTCCCGCTTTTCCCATTCTATGGTTTAGTTCCTTATCCAATTTCCCATTTTCTTCTATTATTGCCCCTAAATATTTAAAATGTTCCATTTGTTCGATTTCATTTCCGTCCAGCTTTATTTCATGTGTTTTCTTTGTGTTTGAGATTATCATTGTTTTTGTTTTTCCGATATTAATTTTCATATTTATTTTCTTCAGTTCTTTCTCTACTACTTTAAGGTTGTATTGTAAGTTTTCCTTCGTATCTGCTATCAAGGCCATATCATCTGCGAACATCAGTTCTGTCAACTGTGTTTGTCTCATTTGCCAGTATCCCAGTGTTAGTTTCTTCATCTTATTCTTGGCTTTCTTTATAGCCCCATGTAGTACCATTGAGAATAGAAGTGGGCTTAATACACACCCCTGCTTGACTCCTTGTCTTGTTTCAAATTCCTTCAATTCTTCGTTATTTGTTCTTACTCTTCTTGTATTTCCTTTGTACATGTCTTTTATAACTTCTATGATATTTTTATTCACTCCCCTTATCTGTAGTACTTCCCAGATGTCTTCCCTTCATATTCTGTCAAAAGCTTTTTCTAGATCTATAAAGCATATATGTATATCTCTATTCTTATTTATTAATTTTTCACTTGTTTGTCTAATTA
The DNA here is from genome assembly GCA_940337035.1 of Agriotes lineatus. Classification (NCBI taxonomy): domain Eukaryota; kingdom Metazoa; phylum Arthropoda; class Insecta; order Coleoptera; family Elateridae; genus Agriotes; species Agriotes lineatus. The sequence continues at coordinate 43,332 of CALNHX010002880.1, forward strand.
TAAATATGAGGTCTTGTGCACTTCTGTTTTTCCTGAAGCCACATTGCGTGTCTTCCAACGTTGGCTCTACTTTGTTTCTTACTCTTTTTTCTATTATTCTTGCAAATACCTTCCCTGAAATGCTGGAGAGTGTTATTGCTCTGTAGTTGGTACAGTTTCTTTTGTCACCTTTCTTATATATCGGTAGAATGATATCTGTTTTCCAATCCTTTGGTCTTTTTGCGTTCTTTAATGCATCGTTCATTATTTCAATTAGTTTATGTATTCCTTCTCTTCCCATGTGTTTTATCATTTCCGGGGTGATTTTATCTTGTCCGGGTGCTTTACCCAGTTTTAACTTTCTTATTGCCTCTTCTATTTCTTCTTCTCTTATAACTTCTACTTCTTGTTCTTCATTTTCTGCCTCTTCCTTCTCCTCTTGGTTTTGAGCATCTGCGTTTGTTAACTCTTCAAAATATTCTCTCCATCGCTCCATTATTTCATCTTCTTTAGTTATTATATTTCCAGCCTTATCTTTTATATTTAGCATATTATATTCCTTTCTTTTCCTTAGTTCTTTTAGTGTACCATAATAGCTATTTATGCAACAAGTGCTAAAAGTCGACGTTTATGCGCGAGACATGAAAATTATGAAACGAAGCCGAAGGCTGAGTTTCATAACATGTCTCGCGCATAAACGACTTTTAGCACGCGTTGCATACAATATTTTATCTACGACCTTAATTTTACCGTTATTAATCCATAAATATCGATTTAAGAAAGGTTCGCATCTGCGACGCTTTTAATTTATGTCATAATGAATAGTAGCCTACGCCGCGGTGGCGATTGTTTGGCCACGCCTGTGCTGTCAAGATGAGTTACAAAATGTAATTATTGATACTCCACATATGACTGTATTCATTACATAACGCTTTAATTATTTCAAAAACGCTTTACCTGTAACGCAAGAAGCAACTAGAATAGCTTTACAACTTCACTTGCAGATCGAAATTGTAGTTTTGAACCTCGCTTCACTTTTAGCACATGTGCTAAAAGTAAACAGCTAATTTCTTTAAACACGGTAAACTAGAAAACGTCACTTTTAGTGAAACAAGCTAGCGCTAAAAGGCCTACTTTTAGTAGTGGTCGTAGATAAAATAATTTTTGATTCTCTCTATAGTTTTCTTTCATTTTATGTTCAAATTTCTCCCATGAATTCTTTTTGGCCTCTTGGATTGCTATTTTAACTTCTTTTCTTCTTTCTTTGTATACCTCGTAATCTTCATCTCTTTTTGTACTTAAATATTTTTTCCACTTTGTATACCTCGTAATCTTCATCTCTTTTTGTACTTAAATATTTTTTCCACATCTCTTTTTTGATCTTTATTTTTTTCCGTATTTCGTCTGTCCACCATTCAGTTTTTCTCATGTTGTTGTTTGTTATTTTTGATTTGCCGCAACTCTCTTCCGATGCTTCCAATATGCTTTTCTTGAGGGATTCCCATTTTTCTTCTATGTTTGTGTTTTTCCTTTATCTTTTAATTTTTCATCTAGTAACTTTTGGTATTTCTTTTGGTAGGTACTTTTTCTCTCTTAATTTAAAACATTTTATTTTTTCATTTATTTTTCTCCTTCTTTTATCTATTTTTTCGTGCTTTAATTTTTCATTTTCATTGTCACTAGGTAGTGATCACTTCCTATCTCTGCTTCTCTTTTGACTTTTATATCCTTTACTCTTTGCCATTTATTTTTACTCACCAGGAAGTAGTCGATGATTGATTTCTCATTCCTGCTCTCTGATATTCTTGTACATTTGTGTATGTTCTTATGTTTGATTTTGTGTTTGTTATGATTAAATGATCTTTAATACATACTTCTATTATTCTTTCGCCATTGTTATTTAATGTCTCTTCTTCTTCTTTTCCTCTATTCTTATTACCAACTCGTCCGTTTAAATCTCCCATTATTCTTCCCCACTATCTATTTGCTTTTGTAACTCACCGAAGAAAGTATCCTTTTCATCTTTTCTTGCGTCCTCATTGTCCCCACATGCTATAATTATGGTCCATATTTCTTCGTCTACTAGCTTTATTTTTACGGTTAATAGTCTTTCGTTTACATACTCTTCTTGTATCACGTCTCTTAGTCTATTCGGAGCGATTATTAATCCAACTCCTTCCTTAGCTCTCTGATTCTCATCTACTCCGGACCAATATATCCAGTATCCTTTATGTATTTTCTTTAGCCCTTTTCCCTTCTTTTTTGTTTCCGTAATTCCGAGTATTTCTATATTATATTGTATCATTTCTTCTACTAGTCCTTCTTCTTTCCCCGTACTGCTTCTTACATTCCACGTTCCTATTGTGATTTCTTTATTTCCCCGACTATTTTCTTTATTTTTAATTTCTTTTTCTATGTTTCTGTGCTTAATCATGCGTGTATCTGTCACATATTTTGCTTTATCATAATTTCTGTTGCATTGCCTTTTTCCTTTGCGGTTGCCATCATCCTTTGATCCATCCCCTTTTCCTATATTTACCAGTTTTTTTAATTTGTTCTTGAGTAACTACTCTTCTTTGGCCGCTCCATATTTTCTTGCTCTTCATTTCCATTTGCCGGTAATCTCTGGCTCACGGTTCTGCCATTTTTCTTACTTTCTTCTTCTCTCATGTCTCCAATTTTTCCATAATTGCTTTGTTTCCTAGTTTTTTTATTTTCATCGGTTTGCTTTTCTATTTGTTCAATAATGTAGCTTTTGTCATTTACTATGAGTTTGTTATGCCTTAGAATTGCCCTATACCCTTTTGATCTAGCTTCTTTCATGTGAGGTACCAGTAGTTTCCTTTGTTCTTGTACTTGCTTAGTGTAGTCTTCCGATATCCATATGTTTCTGCCTTTTAGCTTTTTTGCGGCGTTTAACACTTCTTCAGGCGCTAATTTACGCAGAACAAAATAGCAGCTTATTTTTCTTGTCATTAAAAATGTGTATTAGTTATCGCTGTCATAATATGTTTTGTTTTTATTGTGTTATTAAATGTTTCTTTTAATAATGTGTTTATTAATATAAACATTTCGACAATGTGAACACAATTGGTTTTAATTAGTTCACGAGCGTCTGCTGTAATTAAAAACAATTAACTTGTCATAATATGCAACTCAAACCTTTCCTAAACTATGTAATTTAACTATTTTAACTGGATCTAGGGCAATTCACCGAAAACAGTTTACCAAAAACATTTTACCGAAAACAGTTCACCGAAAAACAGTTTACCGAAGGAACAATTCACCGAAAGAACAATTCACCTAAAATCCATTTTTCTAAGGTATGTTGTCGTTATTGTAGTCTCCAACAATTCTTGATATGTTTTCGACACAAAAATTTAGAAACCTTATAAGGTCGTTAAAAACTAATCGTTCAAATTAATGAGGGCCATTAGTATTTATATTATAAAAGTAGATTAAGTTGTATTACTGAAAGTTTAAATCACTAAAAGAGGATTCCAAACATATTTCCCTAATTGCTTCACATTTACTTTTCATTAGAAAGTAGATTATTGTCATTAAGTTGTATTACTAATAAATAAATAAATAAGTATTTCCCTAATTGAGTTTAGTTTATAGAAAATTTTGCTAGAGTGAAAAAACTATAAAAACAAAAAAACAAAAAAAAACTATAAAAACAAAAAAAAACTATAAAACAAAAAAAAACTATAAAAACAAAAAAAAACTTTTAAACACGCCAGCATTTGCTGCAAGTCCTAAGCCTTGATAAAGTGTGAAGGAAAGTTTACACCAATATATGTTAGAAGGATATTCTTTACAAAAGTACCAAAATAATATATAACATATCTAAAATTTTAGGTATATTTATATAATATAAGGGATTTTAGGTGAACTGTTCTTTCGGTGAATTGTTCTTTCGGTAAATTGTTTTTCGGTGAACTGTTTTCGGTAAATTGTTTTCGGTGAACTGTTTTCGGTGAATTGCCCGGAACCCATTTTAACTATGTGAGTACTTATTTACTGATGAAGATAACAAAATTTGCGAAACATTTAACCAAATTTGTAATTTTTAAAGAATATTTTGCGAAACTTGATTTTTATTATTCAAACAAAAATAAGACATAATCAATAATAATTGATTATCAGTAATTTGACATATAAATCTCCAAAATAATGCTAACTTAGGCATGATTGTTAATACACTAATCAGCAGCAGTGTTGCCAGACGTTCAGTGAAAGTGGCGGTAAAATCATTAAAAAAGTGAGAGATTTGAACTTGAAAACGGTAGAATAATATTTTTGCGTATAAATAACATAAATATTGCTATGGTCCTTATGAATTTATTTTATTTTAATTGAAATTTATTATTATTCAGGGTTTTATCACGTTTTATTCTACTTCTGACCTTTTCTGTCTACAGCTCGAGCATGCAATTGTAACAAAATTAATTGTTTGAAGCTTTATTTCTTTGGGTTACTGCAGCATTTAATTAGAACATACACAATATAAAACTATAACCCTTAATATGAGGCAATTGTTCTTATTAATAATACATGTATCTTTAATATTCAATCAATTTCTTTAAATATTATTGCTAATTAAAATGTAGTATTAACTCAATTTTATGTGAGTCATACTGTATCGTGTCAGTATGGGATAAAGTAATATAAACATCATCTGTGTGATGTTGATGCTGCTACATGTACATATCCTATCTACATGAACAACCGCAATCAGTTTGTCACGAGGGCTTCACAAATGCTTCTCTAAGGGTGTTTTTGGCTTCTGAGGGCCTTCCTGTAGACGTTGAGTCGCTTAAAAACTTATACATGAAGTACTTTGAAGCATATAATCTTCTACTGCATCGGCGGACCTTGCAACCTACAAATCATTTGTCTCCTCCCAACATGTAATACGCCTACAACAACCCAGGGAAAGCCATGGCAAATACTACTCGCCAAAACAAAATTTTTAATACGACCGACGTGCCCAGAGGAGCAAGTATCTTCTATCATTAACAAACATTCAGTGACCCTCTTTTATAATTAAAACACCAGTAATATTACTATTTTGCATGCAAATATTCAGTGTATTAGGAACAAACACAATTATCTTGAGTCCATCTTAATTGAGCAAAATTTTGACGTGGTGATGATTAGTGAACATTGGCTTAAGGATGGAGAAAAACATTTATATACACCAAATAATTACAATCTACCTTCTTGTTACTGCTGATTGGAGAGTGAATGTGGGGAGTATGTATTTTTACTAGATCTGATCACGTTTTTACATCAATAAATTTCATTAATGAATTTAACAGTGAAAAACATTTTGAATGCACTGGCATTAAACTTGCTGAGTTGAACTGTGTTGCGGTGGCTTTATATCGTTCTTCAAGTGGTAATATCGTTATCTTGAAAAATAATCTTTCTCATGCTCTTGACTTAATATCTAAAAATTTTAAAAATAGAAAACTAGTGTTTGCTGGCGATTTTAATATAAATCTTGCAGTTAAATCTAAGGACAGCATCAAAATTACTAACAAAATATCACCGACTTGACTAGAGTACAAAAAATTCCAAGTCGTGTATCGACAACATCTTCACAAATTTTGAAACACAACTTGCAACTGTGACAAAATTTCACATATCTGATCATAAATCTCAAATAATTAAATTTAACACCATTCAAAAACGGGCGACCTGGTGACCTCTGTTTACAAAACCATACCAAATAAAAGCTCTAGAAATAGAATCAAATTTTCAAATTACCTGTTAACTGAAGATTGGGTAGAATTATACAGGGTGTACACAAATTGGCGCAAAAGCACCAGGTAGCGATATTCCTTGTACAATTCTGAGTCGAAAATCTTAATACGAAAATGTTGGATTGGTTTTCATAAGCCCTCACGAGAGGTAGCTAAAAACAATTGTTTTTTCCGGTAAAGTACCCCTTCTGTTTTAAATACGACAAAATGTCATCGGGAAGAGTTGTTCAAAATGTAAAATTATGCTCCCATACCAAATTTCGAAAATATCAACGCACTTTTATGAAAGCGTGTGCATTAGATGAAGTACTTTTGTGATAACATAGTTTCATAAAAGTAAGCCTAATGACATTTTGTCGTATTTAAAACAGAAGAGGTACTTTACCTGAAAAAACAATTTTTATCTACCGCTAGTGACGGCTCATGAAAACCAATCCAACATTTTCGTATTAAGATTTTAGACTCAGAATTGTATAAGGAATATCGCTAGCTGGAGCTTTTACGCCAATTTGTATACACCCTGTATAGAGAGTCTGATCCAAACGGTGCAGTTAACGCTTTTTATAAAGTTTTTTCATATTATCAGGATTTATCTTTTCCTCCCATTAAAATACAGTAGAACCCCTCTAATCCGTCACCTTTGGGACTGGGGTTATGGTCGGAAAGCAAATAGGGTCGGATTATCAGAAAATACTGGAAAATACGGATTTACAGTATGTAAAATATTATATTACATATATAACTTGCTGTATATACATTAAAACTGCACAATACAGTACAAAAAACACGTACGACAGAAATGATACGAGAGATGACAGAGCACTAAAGCGGACAAACGATAACAGACAAGTAAACAACAATGAATCACCGACAAGTCGGGACAAGTTCGACTCAAGCACGGTCGGATCAACCGGAGTGGCGGACCAGCCGAGGGCGAACGAGGGGGGTTCTACTGTAAATACAAATAACAAATGTAGAAATGCCTCTATATTTACCAATCCAGAAATAGTTTTGACCAGGGAAGAAATAAATCGTCTTGGAAACATTTTGAAATTGAACTTGCAAAATAATGATCTTCTATCGGCCGAATTTAAACAAAAAAAATACGAATACGAACAAAAAATCTTAAAATTAAAGAAAGAAAAAATCAGTAAAAAAATTTTGGAGTCTGATAATAAACAAAGAACAATATGGAGAATAATAAAAAAAAGGTGTGAACAATAACAATAGCAATGGAGTGTTAAGTGTGATTTCCCCAGAATCTCACCACGCCTACTTTGTGCATGTAGCCGACGATTTATTATCAAATATTCCCCCATCAAAGTACACACACACAGTGTTTGTATAAAGAAATTACCAAAAAACCATGAACAATCACTCTTCTTATATGCTGTTGAGAAATCCGAGGTACAAGATATTATAAAGGCATTAAAAAGGTCAAAATCACTAGACCTATATAATCAATCGGTTTGTATGTACAAAGAATAGTAGATTATATTATTAGGAGTAAAAGTGATACTTTGTGACGTTTGCGGATAATAGTATATATGTTATTAGGAGCAAAAGTTATATTTTATGTGGCGAGGCTAGACAGGCTATCTGCCGAGCTTGCGAGGCAGATAAGTACAGCCGAGCCACATAAAGATACTTTTGCTCCGAATAACATATAGTATTTTTTCTTCAAACGTTTTTATAACAAATTATTTACAACTTTGTGAACAAAATTCGAAGAAAATTACTTGATCCCGTCAGCGGCAGATAATATTATCTGCCGCTGACGCGCGGCAGATAAAGTTGTCAGCGGCAGATAAAGTTGTCAGCGGCAGATAAAGTCATCAGCGGCAGATAATAACTTTATCTGCCGCTCGTCAGCGGCAGATAATATTATCTGCCGCTTGGCAATAAAGTGACAGTTTAGCATCATCAATCCAGCAGTATAATGCCATATTTTACTACCGTTTGAAGAAAAAATATTTTATGTTTATCTGCCCCGATAGCTCATATTGCAAACATCATATTAAACACGGGCACATTTCTTAATAAATTTAAACAAGCCAAAATTATACCTTTATATAAATCGGGTGAAATTGATGATAGATCAAATTATAGACCCATTGTACTTCTCCCCATTTTGGCCAAAATTATAGAAAAAATTATTGCAGTTCGAATTCTAAATTTCTTTAAAATCAACCATATTTTTACGGATAGCCAGTTTGTCTTTAGAAAAGGAAGGGACATGTTGGGAGCCATGCTGAATCTCATTAATTATATAGTAATTATATAACAGAATCATTGGAAAATAAAAAATCTTCCTTTGCACTATTTCTTGATTTAAGCAAGGCGTTCGACTGCGTCTCAAAAAGCATTTTACTCGAAAAACTGGAGTATTACGGTTGCAGGGGAGTAACTCTAAAACTAATGTCGTCCTACTTATCTGACAGAGCTCAATGTGTATTTTGCAAAGGTCAGTATAGCCAGATGTCTTCAATTCAACATGGTGTCCCACAAGGAAGTGTATTGAGACCATTTTTATTTTTAATCTATGTTAACGACTTGCCTAATGCCATCTCGGTTTTCACAACTTTATTTGCAGACGATATGACCTTTGCAAACCACATAGAAGATAAAACTCTAGTCAATCAATTACAAACCAACATTATCAACCAAGCCTCAGATTGGTTCTAGGCAAATAAGCTTTGTTTAAACCAAAATAAAACTACCACTTTACTATTTTCAAATAAGCAAAATATCTGTGAAACCGTAAAATTTTTAGACCTTACCTTGGATAACAGACTAACTTGGCAAGCACATGTTGACAATCTTTCAATTAAGTTATCAAGAACGATCTATGTAATTAGACAAATAAAAAATCGTGTAAACTTAGATGCTGCCATCATTGCATACCACACATTATTTCATAGTGTAATGACGTACGGTCTGATAAACTGGGGTACCTCTACACATATTAAAAATTATTTTATTGTACAAAAAAAAACCTTGAGAGTGTTGATGGGGGCGAGTCAGTTAGATAGTTGTAAACTATTGTTCAAAAAATATAACATATTAACGTTACCATCAGCAATACTATATTGTAATCTGTTACACATAAAAGAACATTATGGCGATTATACAAAAAACGGCGATGCCCATGGTTACGACACCCGCAGTCGAGGCGATATACAGGTTCAGCAGCAGAGATTAACGTCCACTAAACGAAATAATTTCAAAAAAAACTCTTCAAAGTTAAGCTTAAAAAACATCTTCTGGCCAATGTCTACTATGAACTTTCCGATTTCAGATTTGTTGAAAATTAAGACTGTCTTGTTTTATTGACTATAGTATTTTGTTTTTATTGTATTCTGTAGATGACTATTTCTGTAAATGCATTGTATTTTTTTTAATTTTATATTTTTATATTTTAACGAGAATTGTGACATATCTAAGCACCACGGTGTATATTATGATGAATAAAATACTACTACTACTATGACAATAACTCCTTAGCAACAAGTTGCGTAAAGATGCATTTAACAGCACAAGTGTTGTTAAGAAAAATAACATAACGACACTTTTTTAGCATTTAATCACATGTTGACAGCACTGAAGTGTATTGTCAGTCTATGTCAAATTCGAGATTCGTAGGTTAGGTTTTGTTTGTTATTTGACACAGACTGACACAAAACTTAACCTGCTAATCTCGAATTTAACATAACCTGACAGTGCTACCAACAATACAGTATTGAGTGATACCACCACAACCATAGCAGATATATGTCTCGCTGTTGTGTCATTAACAACAATTTTTCCTATTTCTTAAAAAAGATGAGTATTTTAGAATAAAATATACCGTGTTACGATATACGTAACGTTATCTGCTTTCTACATTACTCGAGAATTTTAAAGAACTCGCTCCTAACGTCGCTCGTTCATTCAAACTAGCTTGATAACGTTTGCGTCGTAATTACTATTACTTACTGCTTTTGTTCTCAAATTTGGTATCATTTAATTGAAATTGATAATACACTTTGATGATAGTTTTCTTTGTTCGAGCTCAAATATTTTGTTGTTAATTTGCAAATTCGCTCCAGGTCATCTCGTAGCAGAGCAGAGTCTTGATCTTTCCTCGGATCACACTCCCATTTTAGTAACATTAAGTTCTAGAATAATCCACAAACAAAAATCAACAACACTCGCCAATAAAAGAACAAATTGGGAACTATTTAAAGAGCTTCTCGAAGAGAGAACAACTAGACATCTCGTTAAAAACTGCTGAGGAAATAGACACAGCTATAGACAACCTAACAATTGAGATACAACAAGCGGCTTGGGATGCAACCCCCCAGGTGGATGTCAAAGCGAGGCAACAAAATTGCTCCAGGATGGTTAAAGAAGCAATTCTTGCAAAGAGAAGGCTAAGAAAGACATGGATGACTACCAAAGCCCCTCAAGACAAGGCAAGATTCCACCAAGCAATTCGGGATTTGAAAATATTGCTCAACAACGAAAAAAATCAAGCAATACAGGAATACTTGGAAGGACTAACTCCCACAGAAGCCACTGAATATTCACTATGGAAGGCGACAACAAAGATTAATAAAGCACAAGACAACATCCCACCAATCAGGAAAAAAGACAGATCATGGGCAAGGACAGATAATGAGAAAACTGAGACGTTCGCCGAACATCTGTGTGATGTCTTTCAACCTTTCCCATCGCAAATACCGCAGGCAGAGGAAGACAATATCACCTCATTCCTCGAAATACCATATCAAATGGCTCTCCCCATAAAAACCATAAAAATCTACGAAGTTAAAGATATGATCCGCAGGAATCTAAACCCAAACAAGAGTCCAGGTCTTGACCTTATAACTGGACAAATTATAAAACAACTACCTGAGAAATCTCTAATTGTGTTAACTGAAATCTACAACGCAATACTTAGAATCGGCCATTTTCCATCCCAATGGAAAGTTGCCCAAATTATCTTGATTCCCAAACCTGGTAAACCGGCAGAAGATGTGTCGTCATACAGACCCATCAGCCTACTATCAATTCTATCAAAGCTCTTCGAGAAGGTATTTCTGAAGAGGCTGAAACCTTTGCTTGACGAACTGAACATCATCCCCGAGCATCAGTTTGGGTTTCGTGAAAAACACTCAACCATCGAACAGGTGCATAGAGTAGTTGAGATACTAAATAAAACATTCGAAAGCCGAAAGTACTGTTCAGCTGCCTTCTTGGATATTACCCAAGCTTTTGATAAAGTATGGCACCCAGGGTTACTATACAAACTGAAAAGCAAACTACCTGCATCATTTTACCAGGTATTACAGTCTTACCTCACTCACAGATACTTTGTGGTAAAATGCCAAGAAGCCATCACTGGTCTAAATCCAATACAGTCAGGCGTTCCGCAGGGCAGTGTCCTCGGACCAATTCTATACCTGTTGTACACTGCAGATATACCAACTACACCAAATACCATCACTGCCACGTTTGCTGATGATACTACCGTCATGGCAATAAGCGAAATTCCAAGTTACGCATCAGAGAAGTTGCAAGAAGCATTGGATAACATCCAGGAATGGCTGAAGAAATGGCGAGTAAAAGCCAATGAGGCAAAATCTCAACATGTAACGTTTACCTTAAAGAAGGAAACATGCCCCAGCGTTACTCTTAACGGACACCAACTCCCTCAGTCAGACTCTGCAAAATACCTAGGAATGCATCTGGATAGGCGGTTAAACTGGAAGCACCACATATTCACTAAGCGCAAGCAGCTGGGACACAAGTTCTCCAAACTTTATTGGTTGATCGGGCGAAAGTCTAAACTATCACTAGCCAGTAAACTAATGGTGTATAATGTGATTCTCAAGCCGGTGTGGACCTACGCGATACAGTTGTGGGGTACCACGAGTGATTCTAACATTGCAATCTTACAGAGATTCCAATCCAAAACATTGCGCACGATTACCGACGCTCCTTGGTTCGTGACAAATAACACGTTACACCGCGACCTAAAAGTGTCTACAGTTTTACAAGAAGCTAAGTGCGCGAGTGCAAAATACCTCTCGCGTCTCGAACTTCATCCCAACTCCCTTGCTGTCAGCCTTCTGGATAACAGCCAAACAACTTACCGCCTCAAACGATGCAACCCCTTAGATATAAGCGATAGATTATAGAGTCTTTGTCATTACTAATCCTACTGTTATAACAAACCATATGTTTATTAGTTGTTAGGCCTTTAATGTAAGTGCACTAACCCCACGTTTGCTCAGCAAGGTATTTGTTTGGCACCCATTTTTTTGTAACATTCGCTTATTGCTTTCGGGCAGATTGCAAATAAAGTAGGAGTTTATTAAAAAAAAAAAAAAAAAAATTTGCAAATTGAACTTTGCACCAGCTACATCCTGTTTGATTCTTGAATTCTTGTCAGCAACCCCTTTAGATTAGGCATTCTTCTTTAAGACCACACTTAATTGTATTATAATTAAAGCTGATATTATATGGCAAATGCATATTTTGTATAATTGATATGCCGGTGAAACTTTTTGCATATGTATACTAATGATGTGAAAACAAATTGTTTAAGCAAATTTTCAGTTTGCATATTTATGTTTTTGAGCATACTTTGTGGATTTTGCATATTTGGTTATATTTAGCGATAATTTGTAATGTATGAACTTTTTGTGATTTTTTTTAAATTCACTATTGCATTAAATTTATTAATAAAATTTTTGTGTGCAACTGAGATATATACTTTCACTTTCTGCCGCTGGAGTGCAGTGCACTTATCGAAATAAGCAGAGGAAAGAGGAAGTTTCTGTTAAAATCTTTGACTATGTAAACATAGACTGCCAGCAATCCTCACTTTTCCCATAGAAGCAATGTATAAGGAATCAGCCAACATAGAATCCATTTCAAGAGTCGAACTTCGAGTGTTGGGTTAGAGAAATCTCATTTTTATGTTGGCTTACAACGTGAAGTTGACGTTGGCAGTCCATGTTTATATAGTCAAATGTTAAAATGAATTGCATCTTTGAACAAAGTTAGAGAACTAAATATACTCATAAAAAATAATGAAAATTTTTACATGATTTAGAATATTACTTCTATTTATAGAAGCTGCGTGGTGCAGATAGGAAAGCGCCAGGCTTGCATTAAGCAAGTCCTCGGTTCGAATCCCGCTGGGGTCAGAATGTTTCCGTATCCTTGGCGATTAGAATCGGGCTCAGTGAGACCATTCACAGTTGGGCACCAAATTAACTGTGCTCTACTGAGAACCACAGACCTAAGAGATAGAGTAACAAGGTCAACACATCACCAAGACACACAACTCACATAATGGTTGCTGCGCAAGCACCAAAGGCGCGCTCCAACTCTGTATCCCGAATCCGGGGCAAGTTGAGCATTGTACCGCCAGATGCCAACGCATAAAGCACCAGCCTCTACACCGCAAGGTAAATTAGGTTACTGATTATACATACATAAATACTTCTATTTATTTTCAAAAAAATTAGAGCATCTTATGGGCATATATTGTACCTTTGGGTGCACATACTCAACAATATTTATACATATATATGCGCATATTTTCGTACATTTGAGTGCATACAATTATCAGCTTTAATTATAATTATTAATTGCACATATCAGTATTTATTATTGTAAAATTGATTTTTTATATTTTTAACTCAAATTTTAGACTGGTGTCATTAAAATTTATATTTTTACACACTCCATTTTAAAATATCAAAAATACAGATTCCTACTTTTCAACCTTTATTTCGTTTTTAATTATACAAGTCATATTTTCAGGTTAGCAGTTCTTAAACTGCCAGAAGAACCAATAAATCAGTTCCAGACGAAATACAAGAACCACAGAGACCGATACAAATTGTGAACACTCGCATACTAAAATACTACTTTGGACACATAAACAGAAGAGACTCCAATAATATGGAAAGACTAGTTGTGCAGGGAGGAATGGAAGGCTCCAGGCCAAGAGGCAGATCACCGAAGAGATGGTCAGACCACATAAAAGAAACAAGTAGACTCCCCATATACCAAGCTACTTGAGAAGCCTCAAATAGAAAAAAGGTGGAAAGAAAGAGTAAAGAAAGTAACATCAAACAACAGACAGTAACAAAGCCAAGATCATGACGCCTCTAACAAGAGGATATACGAAGAAGTTCTTAAATGTGCCTACCTCCAATTATACACCATTAACCCTTTTTTACAACAAATATGTAAGAAATAAACTTATGTTTTATCTATTCTAATAATATTTACTTTTACAGATAAAATCTGAGTAATAGAACATCTCAATTCAAAAATTAAAATCTTAAACAAATTTTAACTCTAATTGCAACCACAAACGTTCAAATAACTGGTATCGGTTATAATTTCGCATGTAAATTAAATTAATAACTATGATTCTATCTAACTTATATTTGGTTTAGCTAATGGAAAGTCAAATTTCTGATGAACTGTAAATACCATTGCAGGAAATAAAATTTTCTAATGATAAAACGGAATCAATTAACTCAGTATCCTTTTCATTTGCTTGCTGCATGTTAATTATATTTTATTTTAAATGTTTTGCCATTTTAAGATCATATCAACATACATGTCAATGTCTTATTTTGACATTAGTAAGTTTTTGGAACTAAATATGCGTACACTGCTAAAAATATTCAATGGGATATTCCAAAATTGACCATTAATATACCCACTGTATGGGACACTAAGGTCACTAGATCAACACACTTAAAAGTGTATGGTACCGCCATTAGTGATTTTTATATTTATTCTTGTCGCACAATTTTCTCAAACTGTTGATAAAAAGGCACAATCTAAAAATATTTTGATGCAACTTTGATAAACACTACTCTTGATTTACAATAAGTGACATAACCTAACATATTTTTGACTCTACAGCAACCACTATACCAAATAAAAAATCCCCCAAAAGTATTGTTTTCTTTATTGCATTTGTTAACTTTATCTTACAATTTTCCTACGTGAGGAATGAAATAGCGGTACTTCACATTTAGGGCCGGTTGCAGAAAGCAATGTTAAGTCTGGTGTTAGCTAACGCGACGTCAAAGTGAACAAAAACAAATCAAATCTCAAATGCTTATGGTAACTAATACATTAGTAAACAACATTTGATGCGATTTTGTTCACTTTGACGCGATGTTAGCTAACACCAGACTTAACATTGCTTTCTGCAACCGGCCCTTAGTGTGTTGATCTAGTGGCCTTACAGGACACCGGCCCTTGATGCCATCTCTTTGAGAGTGGAGATCACTATTTTCAAATTAGAAAAGTGCAAGCTTTCATTATCAATATTGTTATACAAGAAGTTGTTTTCCGTGAAAAACTTCCCACTTCTGAGAGAAGTTCCCACACAAGCTTCGCTTTTCGTTGGTCATTGGTATGCTTGAAAATGTCCGATAAAAAACTTTGGTAACCTTATTTTCTTTTTGGCTGAGAAAGAAATATCTTCAAATCTTCTTTGTAAAATGCAGCCTTTTCTTAACCACCTTACATTGTTGTACAACAGTAAATCGTCGTCTTGAGCGTTAATTTCGCCAAGATATGATTGCAATTCACGATGTTTCATTAATGATTTGGCAAGTCCAAAATTGACAATTTTGATGACTGGAGATCGGGGTTGAGTTTGCAGCAAAGCACAGTTTGATGTATGATGCAGTGGTAGGAAATTATGTTCATTTTGAATCGGTACTCAACTGTTGAACTAGTCCTTTCCTGCTTCCAACCATCGGTGGCGCACCGTCTGTGGTTTGTTAAAGCCAGTTAAAAATTCCGCATTTCCTTTGCGAATTCAGACCGCTCGTTCGTGTCGAGCACATTTCAAATCCCGCACCTGCTTGCAACCGCTTCCCCGCGCGCCAATATAGTCTATTTTTGATCCTACGATGATCCGTAGCTTTGCGCAAAGGTGCTGCTGGAAAGCGGCGTTAGAATGAATCGGTTGTTTGAGTGGAAGAGAGAGCTCAAACGTAGTTGCTTCACACCCCTGCTGTTAGCTACACAGTTGACCATATGTTCGTGCAACTGTACATTTTAAGGAGCGCATCAGCGTTCTGCCAGTGCGTCTGTCCCCTTAATTTTGGTAACACGACTTTTTTTCTCGTGGTAGTTGACCTTACATAGCCAAGCGGAGTGGTTCTGTGCAAACGGTCTCCGCGGTTCCGGTTGTTGGAGCCCGCTGTGGAGGATTCGAGTTCTAACTGTCGAGCAGTGCAGTGGTGCACCAAGCGTCGAAGACGTCGCATGATTCATCCATAGCCAAGGCATAACAGTCTGCAGCCATTACCTGCGTTTTAAATCACATTGATATTCTTCCGCCAAAACGTATGTATTTCTTTTTTTGTTAGTAACTGCAGACACTGGGATACGCCGAATAGTCTCAATACCACCTTTTTGTTCTCAAACAAAACATTTGCTGTCTCGAGCAAGAATTCTTTAGCTATGTCTGCATTCGTGAATGGTTTCATATTCTTAGCAAGAAATGCTCAAAGAAGCCTCATCGCATTTTTCCTGTCTGTTCGGTCATTGAACGACTCATGGCAGTAGGTAGCTAGTCTGTAGGGACGCACGCGTCGCGTCACTCGCAAGAGTCAACAACACTACTCGACTTCTACTGAAGTTCTTCGAATCAAGTGTGGCGGCGCGCGGCTTGTGGCGGTGGAGGAAGGCCAAACCGCCCAACTGTCGCTTGATCCGATAGCGCAGAGCGCGGGAAAAATAAAATTATGAGGACGCCACTTTTTCATTTTTTTTTGCTTCGATTTTCCGGCATAAATGAAAAGAGTTTATGATTTTTATTGATTCGTTAAGATCCGCACAAAATATGTCGGAGGTCCGCATCCGGACCGCCATTTGGTGACCCCTGGTCTATAGTATTTAAATAAATTCTCGTAAACAGTTACTCCAAAGGATAATTAATGCAGCCAATGAAATTCAAAATAACTACGCCATATAGTTCGTGTTTATAATTTGATGATTCGCAGCTGTCGTGCAAGCATTCAAGCTCAAGGGCTACATTTTGACCACTTGTTTTAAATCGTACACTCTCTTTTGTGTTTACATTAAATGTTGTAAGTTTATAGCATATTCTTTGTGTTTTTTTAAATGTAGTAGGGATGTCGTACTCGGTCTAAAATCAAACCCAGGTACTTCTGGGTACCCGAAATATATAACAAAAATGTTAGCGTACATCTGAACATCTGAGGTAGAGCAAGATTGAAATGGAAAGACACCAACGCCATAGCTGCACAGTAGTTGATTTTGTGTTGTACGGGTCCATTACATAAGTAAAGAGGTAATCTTCTCCTTGGCAGTAGCGTCGGCTAAATATATTCCTCGGTATTTATAAAGTTTTCTAAATGGATCGCATAATGTGGACAAACATTGAAACATTGGCTGTTTACTGTTTTCTCTGTTTTGTTTGTGAGCTTTGTTCGATTAAGCGTGACGAGTGTATTTTATTCTGTAATTTTTATAAATTTTCTGAATTGCGATTTTGTGACCACTTTTCAAAAACAAATAAACGCTGTCAATGACTGAAGGTTAATGATAGCTGTCGGCGCATATGACATCAGTTACTGGTGTCTTCTCATCTCAATCCTGCTCTAACCACAATTTCTTTCTTTTACACTGTGAGTTTTAAACTGCACTAAATTGAATAGTACCAACTCACGGATTTATTGCCTTATATGAAACAAGAAACATTATATAGTATGGGATGAGGTGATTCTTCGTAACTACTGCATGGTTACGTTATTCGAGAGCTTATTCCTATTGTTTTTAAGTTTTTATCATTCTCTGCTAAAAAGGCAGATTTTCTGGAAATTACATAATTTACTAGTCGGGTACCCGGGTCCTGAAAATATATCCGGATTACCTATTCGCTACTACACTAATAAAACTTTGATCTGCTGTAATTCTGTAACTAATTAGAATACAATCATGTTCATGACATTTTTTGTTTAAAATGACTTCCACAAGCTGTCAAACACTCATTGTGAATCACCCTGTATATATCCTTCAAATCGATTCATAAATAAAGATATAAGCATGGCCCGGTATGTATATCACCACTCATACTTAATTCTCAAGAGTTTGAAATCATTGCAAGTTATGACAAATAATAAATTATACTAATAAATTCAACTTACAGAAACAAAGAGGATTGAGATACTATCTATGCTGGGATATGGAACCCAAGACATGATCTGTCGACTATTTTATGAAAATCACTCAAACCATCCACCTATGTGATCTAGTCCCAGAACAGGACTCCTACACCAGCCATTGAAATACACAAAGCCTAAAATTAACGTTATGGATTTCTGCATCTTCTGAAGTTACAGAATCCAGTAACAATTTGTTAAGTACTTACCTATGCTTAATACTACTGTTTTATTTTTTATTATAAAACCCGTCATGGTCAAAAGGATGGCCTTATATTAAACCAGGCATGTCAAACATGCGACCCTTTGCAAGCACACCTGCGGCCCGCACAAAGGACACTGTAGCGTTTAATTAAAGTAATTTTGGTAATTCTGCAACAATTTTTAATAAGTGACTTCAATTAGTTGTCGTATGCAGCCCTCATGACAACACAAATGTACCCATATGGCCCTCGGGGGACCCTCAGTTTGAAATGTCTGTATTAAACTGTGTGATCAATATGATCATTTGCAGGAATTGTATTATTGTGTGCACTTTAATAAAAAAAAAAGCGGATGTAATAGCTGTGACTAACAGTTTAATTTAAAAATAAAAATCAAAGTTTCATAACGTTTACAGCAACAAAATTTGTAGCAAGCTTTTCGAAACCGTGCCCTAATTTTTTTAATCTCTAGAAATTTATTCTCAACCACATAAGTGATACGCAACAGATAGAGATTTTTTCGTCCTCATATTTCAAATAGTTTTCTCCAACGAGTTGTGAACTGGTAATAACCAAATCACCAAAACCGGTTCCAATTCTACAGCTTTAATTTTTTGTTTTTTCAAATCACAGTGGTACACCAAATTACACTTCACACACAACATCAGCCTTACAAAACGTTGTTACTCCGATTACTACATTAACATATAACAAACGGTTATAACCTCACTTCCAATTTCAGTTCCTCTATTGACTTTCACATCTGTGTTGTATTTCATATTATTTGGCGAAGGAGTATTAGTCGAACAGAAAGTATACTTACCAGATAGAGCACGACAAAATTACACAAATAGAAGATACAAACTTATGTTTGACGATTCTGACCTGTATTTCAAAGACGTATGAGTTGGTGGCATTATTTCTTTGTCCTTTACGAGCAACTTGTAGATGCATGGAATACCAAAAACGATTTATTTTCTTGAGAAAAATGTCGATATGAAGTGATATATTTACGAGGTAACAATAAAGCTGTTCAACTATAAATAACAACTCAGAAAACGTATTTTTTATGTACGTCCAGTTGCTTTCACATACCATAAACACCAAGCTTTGACAGAAAGCTCCCGTCAAAAAGAGAAGGAAATAATTAGGAATTAGGCCTTAAATATAGTAAAATGTATTAGCTGATGAAATAAAACTCCTCGCTGTCAATATATGTATAACAAGCTACTACAGTTGTTTTCACATACAAAGAATATGAAGGGGTTGCCAGAAATTTTCGGTATGTGAACACAACCCTATGTACCCTTTAAATTACAGGCACGTAGATATGAATGGATTACTTAGTTTTATTAAACCTATATTTGGATATTAATTCAAGGTTATCAAGCAAAATAACAACCGTATTTTGTAGGCCAAAAACTGCTAATGATAGCCAAAAACGATTTAACAAAATAATGGCCGTTATGGTCCCCTCGAGAAATTATGGCCAACCCAAGTTTTTCGTCCAAAATTCCAAACAAGAAAAGGGTGGAATATCGAAGCAAACGCATTAATCTAGTTTTATACCTGAAGTGTCCGCGATTTTCCCAAAGACAGCAGACACGGAACGGTGTACGTAGAACCGCTACGGATGCGAATGAAACTACGGGGGGCACTAAATGTTCCTCGAACTGGTTAAATGTTCACTTATCGAGTCCCGGCAAAGTCTTGCTGCCAGTAGTTGCACGCTCACGCACTGACTTTTGCAAAAATCTGGAAAACACACGCGAACAGAAAGATGGCTTTCCACGATGCGGCGCCGACATCTCAGCACGCATGCGTTCGAGGATTGGAAAACCAGCTCGGTTTTATGGCAACTAGCAATTACAAAATGAATTTATGCTTACCAACAGCACAGTTGCTCAATCGAACTGAATTAGTTTTTGGTACTAATTCCAGCTATCTCCCAAGGAGACGTGTTATGTGTTATCAATTATCACCCATTACGTCACTAAATACTGATTCGCAATACACCTAATTCTTATTTTAGCAATTGTCACTGTACCTAACTTCGCACACAGAATTATATTAATCAGGCTGGACGAAATATCGAAATTATTTCCATATCGATCTGTCGAAATATTGGTAATATCGGATATCGATATTTCGTTTTTATCAACATCTCCCATACATTTCGATAAATACCTATACAGGGTACTGAAAAACTAGCGGACTATCTGTGCGTTTTAGGTTGTGGGTCTTATTTGAATATCAATTTAAAATTTTCAGTTCAACTGCAAAGTTGTCCTTCAAATTTAGCTGCTGAGGCTATACTTTTTATATTCGAGGTAGAAATAAGTACATGATTCGGGCTTCGGGCTTCGGGCTTTCAATAATATTCTTTGGGTTTATGCTTATTTTTACTTTATTTCGTAAAAATATAATTTCTATTGTTTGCGTATCTTCTAAGAGAGAATATTTTCTATTTTATGTTATGAAATAGTAAACTGTTTTCTAAAATTAATAACTTTTAAAGAAACTTATCTGCAACATTTTTACAAACACTGAGAATTTTTTCCAAAGAAAATTTTGCTCTTCAATGGTAGTTGGCACTGAAAGGTAAAAGAGGCTAAATATAATGAATGAATGAATTCCTGTGATTTACAAAGGCCGAAATTTACACGTTGCCATTTAAAAAATATAAAATAATTTTTGAAATTTTATCCATAATATAAAAAGCTATTACATCTTGATCTTTTTTTATTAATTTTACCTCCCACTCCTATTTCTTTATGTCTTTTCTTCGGGTCGGTACAGACCATATATTTTTACTTATATGTATATTATTAGCGCCTATAAGTGGAGAGGTTACAACGTAAGTGAGATAGATAACCAACTCTTCTACACACTTGGTGAGCTGTGCGCAAGCGTCGTCCATAGAGATGGAGAAGTGAACCCCAAGGTCAAGTTTAAAATTCTGTTCTAAAGACGGAGTTCGACTTCTCAGGCATGCGCACGAGACGCGCAGTACTCAGAATAAGACTAAGTCGACGCCATAACATTTTCGACGCTCCCAGACCCTACTAGCAATTAGAAGTAAAAATATATGGTATAAACACAATGTTGGCAACCCTATGTATACCAAAGATCTCCACTTTAGCTTTTTATCACGAATGTGGATTTAGTTAAGTAAACCACACACAACTCCATCTGCGTTTTAGAGCCACCAACTTTGAATTGCTAGGTTGTGACAAACCAAATGTATCACCTAAAAGTACGCAATAGCTTTATATTGACAAATTGGCAATTCTAGTAACACAAATAATGCTACTAAACGTCACCGTTCGCTGTGGCTGCTTTTTGAGCTTCGCATTAATTTAATACGGCACCTAATAAGCTCCTGAAGCCATTATTTTAACTAAATTAATATAGAAATACGAGCTAGGGAACTTGCAGGATTTATATTGAATAAAAAATATAATTTATCTAACTCCATCGGAGTTTTAGAGACACCAACTTTGAATTGCTAGGTTCTGACAAACTAAATGTGACACCTAAAAGTACAGAATAGCTTTATATTGACGATTTGACAATTCTAGTAACAGAAATAATGCTGCAAAACGCCACCGTTTGCTCTGTCTGCTTTTTGAGCTTCGCATTAATTTAATAAGGCACCTAATAAGCTCCTGAACTATTTTGACTAAATTAATATAGAAATAAAAGCTAGGTAACTTCCAGGATTTCTATTAAATAACAAATAAAATTTATCTAACTCTGTCGGCATTTTAGAGCCACCAACTTTGAATTGCTAGGATCTGACAAACCAAATATGACACTGTAAAGTACAGAATAGCTTTATATTAACGATTTGAATATTTTTGTAACACAAATAATGCTGCCAAACGTCACCCTTCGCTGTTGCTGCTTTTTGAGCTTCGCTTTAATTGAATACAGCACCTAATAAGCTTTCGAAGCCATTATTTTAACTAAATTAATATAGAAATAAGAGCTAAGGAACTGCAGGATTTATATTGAATAAGAAACACAATTTATCTAACTCCATCGGCGTTTTAGAGCCACCAACTTCGAATTGCTAGGTTCTGACAAACCAAATGTAACCCCGAAAAGTACGGAATAGCTTTATATTCATGATTTCACAATGCTGGTAACCCAAATGATGCTGCTAAACGTCACCGTTTGCTCTAGATGCTTTTTGAGCTTCGCATTCATTTAATATGGCACCTAATAAGCTCCTGAAGCCATTATTTTAACTAAATTAATATAGAAATAAAAGCTAGGGAACTTGTAGGATTTATATTGAATAAAAAATGCAATTTACCTAACTCCATCGGAGTTTTAGAGCTACCACCTTTGAATTGCTAGGTTCTGACAAACCAAATGTGTCACCTAAAAGTACAGAATAGCTTTATATTGACGATTTGACAATTCTAGTAACAGAAATAATGCTGCTAAACGCCACCGTTCGCTCTGTCTGCTTTTTGAGCTTCGCTTTAATTTAATGAGGCACCTAATAAACTACTAAACTATTTTAACTAAATTAATATAGAAATAAGGGCTAGGTAACTTCCAGGATTTATATTGAATAACAAATAAAATGTATCTAACTCTGTCGGCATTTTAGAGCCACCAACTTTGAATTGCTAGGTTCTGACAAACCAAATGTGACACTGAAAAGTACAGAATAGCTTTATATTGACAATTTGACAATTCTAGTAACGCAAATAATACTGCCAAACGTCACCCTTCGCTGTGGCTGCTTTTTGAGCTTCGCGATAATTTAATACGGCACCTAATAATCTCCTGAAGCCATTATTTTAACTAAATTAATATAGAAATAAGAGCTAGGGAATTTGCAGGATTTATATTGAATAAAAAATACAGTTTATCTAACTCCTTCGGCGTTTTAGAGATACCAACTTTGAACTGCTAGGTTCTGACAAACCAAATGTAACGCCGAAAAGTACGGAATAGCTTTATATTCATGATTTCACAATGCTGGTAACCCAAATGATGCTGCTAAACGTCACCGTTTGCTCTAGATGCTTTTTGAGCTTCGCATTCATTTAATATGGCACCTAATAAGCTCCTGAAGCCATTATTTTAACTAACTTAATATAGAAATAAAAGCTAGGGAACTTGTAGGATTTATATTGAATAAAAAATGCAATTTACCTAACTCCATCGGAGTTTTAGAGCTACCACCTTTGAATTGCTAGATTCTGACAAACCAAATGTGTCACCTAAAAGTACAGAATAGCTTTATATTGACGATTTGACAATTCTAGTAACAGAAATAATGCTGCTAAACGCCACCGTTCGCTCTGTCTGCTTTTTGAGCTTCGCTTTAATTTAATAAGGCACCTAATAAACTACTAAACTATTTTAACTAAATTAATATAGAAATAAGGGCTAGGTAACTTCCAGGATTTATATTGAATAACAAATAAAATGTATCTAACTCTGTCGGCATTTTAGAGCCACCAACTTTGAATTGCTAGGTTCTGACAAACCAAATGTGACACTGAAAAGTACAGAATAGCTTTATATTGACAATTTGACAATTCTAGTAACGCAAATAATACTGCCAAACGTCACCCTTCGCTGTGGCTGCTTTTTGAGCTTCGCGTTAATTTAATACGGCACCTAATAATCTCCTGAAGCCATTATTTTAACTAAATTAATATAGAAATAAGAGCTAGGGAATTTGCAGGATTTATATTGAATAAAAAATACAGTTTATCTAACTCCTTCGGCGTTTTAGAGATACCAACTTTTGAACTGCTAGGTTCTGACAAACCAAATGTGACATCGAAAAGTACAGAATAGCTTTATATTGGTGATTTGCCAATTCTAGTAACTCAAATTATGCTGCTAAACGTCACCGTTCGCTCTCGATGTTTTTTGAGCTTCGCATTCATTTAATACGGCACCTAGTAAGCTCCTGAAGCCAATTATTTTAACTAAATTAATATAGAAATGAGAGCTAGGGAACTTGCAGGATTTATATAAAATAAAAAATACAAGTTATCTAACTCCATCGGTGTTTTTGAGCCACCAATTTCGAATTGCTAGATTCTGACAAACCAAATGTGAGACCGAATAGTACGGGTTAGCTTTATATTTATGATTTGACAATGCTGGTAACACAAATAGTTTTGCTAAACGTCACCGTTTGCTCTTGGTGACCTTTGAGCTTCGCATTAATATAATACGGCACCTAATAAGCTCCTGCAGCCATTATTTTAACTAAATTAATATAGAAATAGGAGCTAGAAAACTTGAAGGATTTGTATTGAATAAAAAATACAATTTATTCAACTCCATCGGCGTTTTAGAACCACCATCGTATGTAAATGGTTACTGTAACTTCACCAAGCTTAAAATAAAACTCAAAACATAGTTAGTTTTGCTGGTAGATCTTCAAAGGTGTAACATCCGTTAGTTGGCAACATGACTGGGAAACGATATTAGCGACAAAAAAGCGTTTCCGGCTCATTTGAATGCTTCAGAATTTAATTTAATAATAATTAATGCCCGTGATTCCGTTTTTCGTGTGTCGTAGCAATGCAAATGGCTGCCACTGAATTATTAGATATCTCTGAAAACGTATGTAAATGGTCACATTAACTTCACGAATCCGAAAATAAAATTTAAAAAATAGTTCTGCTGGTGAACCTTCAAAGGAGTAACAGGCGTTAGGAAACGTGACTGAAAAACTATATTAGCGACAAAAAAGCTTTTCAAGCACATTTGAATGCTTTAAATCAGAATTTAATAATAATTAATGCTCTTAAAATTCTCTATCCGAGTGATTCCGTCTTTCGTGTGTTGCAGTAATGCAAATGGCTCCCAGTGAGTTATTAGATATCTCTGGAAACGTATGTAAATGGTCACTGTAACTTCACCAAGCCGAATATAAAATTTAAAAAATAGTTCTGCTGGTGGATCTTCTATGGCGTAACATGCGTTAGTAAACATTCCTGGGATACGACATAAGTGACAAAAAAGCGTTTCCAGTACATTTAAATGCTTTAGATCTGAATTTAATAATAATTAATGCTCTTAAAATTCTCTATCCGAGTGATTCCGTCTTTCGTGTGTTGCAGTAATGCAAATGGCTCCCAGTGAGTTATTAGATATCTCTGGAAACGTATGTAAATGGTCACTGTAACTTCACCAAGCCGAATATAAAATTTAAAAAATAGTTCTGCTGGTGGATCTTCTATGGCGTAACATGCGTTAGTAAACATTCCTGGGATACGACATAAGTGACAAAAAAGCGTTTCCAGTACATTTAAATGCTTTAGATCTGAATTTAATAATAATTAATGCTCTTGAAATTCTCTATCCGAGTGATTCAGTCTTTCGTGTGTCGTAGTAATGCAAATGGC
Organism: Agriotes lineatus; assembly: GCA_940337035.1. NCBI lineage: Eukaryota > Metazoa > Arthropoda > Insecta > Coleoptera > Elateridae > Agriotes > Agriotes lineatus. The sequence goes on from CALNHX010002880.1 coordinate 68,903, forward strand.
TGCTACGGAATTATTAGATATCTCTGAAGACGTATGTAAATGGTCACTGTAACTTCACCAAGCCGAAAGTAAAATTTAAAAATAGTTCTGCTGGTGGATCTTCAAAGGTGTAACATGCGTTAGTAAACATTCCTGGGATACGACATAAGTGACAAAAAAGCTTTTCCAGTACATTTAAATGCTTTAGATCTGAATTTAATAATAATTAATGCTCTTAAAATTCTCTATCCGAGTGATTCCGTCTTTCGTGTGTCGTAGTAATGCAAATGGCTGCTACGGAATTATTAGATATCTCTGAAGACGTATGTAAATGGTCACTGTAACTTCACCAAGCCGAAAGTAAAATTTAAAAATAGTTCTGCTGGTGGATCTTCAAAGGTGTAACATGCGTTAGTAAACATTCCTGGGATACGACATAAGTGACAAAAAAGCTTTTCCAGTACATTTAAATGCTTTAGATCTGAATTTAATAATAATTAATGCTCTTAAAATTCTCTATCCGAGTGATTCCGTCTTTCGTGTGTCGTAGTAATGCAAATGGCTGCTACGGAATTATTAGATATCTCTGAAGACGTATGTAAATGGTCACTGTAACTTCACCAAGCCGAAAGTAAAATTTAAAAATAGTTCTGCTGGTGGATCTTCAAAGGCGTAACATGCGTTAGTAAACATGCCTGTGCTACGACATTAGTGACAAAAAAGCTTTTCCAGCACATTTAGATGCTTTAGATCTGAATTTAATAATAATTAATGCTCTTGAAATTCTCTATCCGAGTGATTCAGTCTTTCGTGTGTCGTAGTAATGCAAATGGCTGCTACGGAATTATTAGATATCTCTGAAGACGTATGTAAATGGTCACTGTAACTTCACCAAGCCGAAAGTAAAATTTAAAAATAGTTCTGCTGGTGGATCTTCAAAGGTGTAACATGCGTTAGTAAACATTCCTGGGATACGACATAAGTGACAAAAAAGCTTTTCCAGTACATTTAAATGCTTTAGATCTGAATTTAATAATAATTAATGCTCTTAAAATTCTCTATCCGAGTGATTCCGTCTTTCGTGTGTCGTAGTAATGCAAATGGCTGCTACGGAATTATTAGATATCTCTGAAGACGTATGTAAATGGTCACTGTAACTTCACCAAGCCGAAAGTAAAATTTAAAAATAGTTCTGCTGGTGGATCTTCAAAGGTGTAACATGCGTTAGTTCCTGGGATACGACATAAGTGACAAAAAAGCTTTTCCAGTACATTTAAATGCTTTAGATCTGAATTTAATAATAATTAATGCTCTTAAAATTCTCTATCCGAGTGATTCCGTCTTTCGTGTGTCGTAGTAATGCAAATGGCTGCTACGGAATTATTAGATATCTCTGAAGACGTATGTAAATGGTCACTGTAACTTCACCAAGCCGAAAGTAAAATTTAAAAATAGTTCTGCTGGTGGATCTTCAAAGGCGTAACATGCGTTAGTAAACATGCCTGTGCTACGACATTAGTGACAAAAAAGCTTTTCCAGCACATTTAGATGCTTTAGATCTGAAATTAATAATAATTAATGCTCTTAAAATTTTCTATCCGAGTGATTCCGCCTTTCGTGTGTCGTAGTAATGCAAATGGCTGCTACGGAATTATTAGATATCTCTGAAAACGTATGTAAATGGTCACTGTAACTTCACCAAGCCGAAAGTAAAATTTAAAAATAGTTCTGCTGGTGGATCTTCAAAGGTGTAACATGCGTTAGTAAACATTCCTGGGATACGACATAAGTGACAAAAAAGCGTTTCCAGCATATTTAGATGCTTTAGATCTGAATTTAATAATAAGTAATGCTCTTAAAATTCTCTATCCGAGTGATTCCGCCTTTCGTGTGTCGTAGTAATGCAAATGGCTGCTACGGAGTTATTAGATATCTCTGAAAACGTATGTAAATGGTCACTGTAACTTCACCAGGCCGAAAGTAAAATTTAAAAATAGTTCTGCTAGTGGATCTTCAAAGGTGTAACATGCGTTAGTAAACATTCCTGGGATACGACATAAGTGACAAAAAAGCTTTTCCAGTACATTTAAATGCTTTAGATCTGAATTTAATAATAATTAATGCTCTTAAAATTCTCTATCCGAGTGATTCCGTCTTTCGTGTGTCGTAGTAATACAAATGGCTGCTACGGAATTATTAGATATCTCTGAAAACGTATGTAAATGGTCACTGTAACTTCACCAAGCCGAAAGTAAAATTTAAAAATAGTTCTGCTAGTGGATCTTCAAAGGTGTAACATGCGTTAGTAAACATTCCTGGGATACGACATAAGTGACAAAAAAGCTTTTCCAGTACATTTAAATGCTTTAGATCTGAATTTAATAATAATTAATGCTCTTAAAATTCTCTATCCGTGTGATTCCGCCTTTCGTGTGTCGTAGTAATGCAAATGGCTGCTACGGAGTTATTAGATATCTCTGAAGACGTATGTAAATGGTCACTGTAACTTCACCAAGCCGAAAGTAAAATTTAAATAGAGTTCTGCTGGTGGCTCTTCAAAGGTGTAACATGCGTTAGTAAACATTCCTGGGATACGACATAAGTGACAAAAAAGCGTTTCCAGCACATTTAGATGCTTTAGATCTGAATTTAATAATAATTAATGCTCTTAAAATTCTCTATCCGAGTGATTCCGTCTTTCGTGTGTCGTAGTAATACAAATGGCTGCTACGGAATTATTAGATATCTCTGAAAACGTATGTAAATGGTCACTGTAACTTCACCAAGCCGAAAGTAAAATTTAAAAATAGTTCTGCTAGTGGATCTTCAAAGGTGTAACATGCGTTAGTAAACATTCCTGGGATACGACATAAGTGACAAAAAAGCTTTTCCAGTACATTTAAATGCTTTAGATCTGAATTTAATAATAATTAATGCTCTTAAAATTCTCTATCCGTGTGATTCCGCCTTTCGTGTGTCGTAGTAATGCAAATGGCTGCTACGGAGTTATTAGATATCTCTGAAGACGTATGTAAATGGTCACTGTAACTTCACCAAGCCGAAAGTAAAATTTAAATAGAGTTCTGCTGGTGGCTCTTCAAAGGTGTAACATGCGTTAGTAAACATTCCTGGGATACGACATAAGTGACAAAAAAGCGTTTCCAGCACATTTAGATGCTTTAGATCTGAATTTAATAATAATTAATGCTCTTAAAATTCTCTATCCGAGTGATTCCGTCTTTCGTGTGTCGTAGTAATACAAATGGCTGCTACGGAGTTATTAGATATCTCTGAAGACGTATGTAAATGGTCACTGTAACTTCACCAAGCCGAAAGTAAAATTTAAATAGAGTTCTGCTGGTGGCTCTTCAAAGGTGTAACATGCGTTAGTAAACATTCCTGGGATACGACATAAGTGACAAAAAAGCTTTTCCAGTACATTTAAATGCTTTAGATCTGAATTTAATAATAATTAATGCTCTTAAAATTCTCTATCCGAGTGATTCCGTCTTTCGTGTGTCGTAGTAATACAAATGGCTGCTACGGAATTATTAGATATCTCTGAAAACGTATGTAAATGGTCACTGTAACTTCACCAAGCCGAAAGTAAAATTTAAAAATAGTTCTGCTAGTGGATCTTCAAAGGTGTAACATGCGTTAGTAAACATTCCTGGGATACGACATAAGTGACAAAAAAGCTTTTCCAGTACATTTAAATGCTTTAGATCTGAATTTAATAATAATTAATGCTCTTAAAATTCTCTATCCGTGTGATTCCGCCTTTCGTGTGTCGTAGTAATGCAAATGGCTGCTACGGAGTTATTAGATATCTCTGAAGACGTATGTAAATGGTCACTGTAACTTCACCAAGCCGAAAGTAAAATTTAAATAGAGTTCTGCTGGTGGCTCTTCAAAGGTGTAACATGCGTTAGTAAACATTCCTGGGATACGACATAAGTGACAAAAAAGCGTTTCCAGCACATTTAGATGCTTTAGATCTGAATTTAATAATAATTAATGCTCTTAAAATTCTCTATCCGAGTGATTCCGTCTTTCGTGTGTCGTAGTAATGCAAATGGCTGCTACGGAATTATTAGATATCTCTGAAGACGTATGTAAATGGCCACTGTAACTTCACCAAGCCGAAAGTAAAATTTAAAAATAGTTCTGCTGGTGTATCTTCAAAGGTGTAACATGCGTTACTGAACATTCCTGGGATACGTCATAAGTGACAAAAAAGCTTTTCCAGTACATTTAAATGCTTTAGATCTGAATTTAATAATAATTAATGCTCTTAAAATTCTCTATCCGAGTGATTCCGTCTTTCGTGTGTCGTAGTAATGCAAATGACTCCTACGGAATTATTATATATCTCTGAAGACGTATGTAAATGGTCACTGTAACTTCACCAAGCCGAAAGTAAAATTTAAAAAGAGTTCTGCTGGTGGCTCTTCAAAGGTGTAACATGCGTTAGTAAACATTCCTGGGATACGACATAAGTGACAAAAAAGCGTTTCCAGCACATTTAGATGCTTTAGATCTGAATTTAATAATAATTAATGCTCTTAAAATTCTCTATCCGAGTGATTCCGCCTTTCCTGTGTCGTAGTAATGCAAATGGCTGCTACGGAATTATTAGATATCTCTGAAGACGTATGTAAATGGTCACTGTAACTTCACCAAGCCGAAAGGAAAATTTAAAAATAGTTCTGCTGGTGGATCTTCAAAGGTGTAACATGCGTTAGTAAACATTCCTGGGATACGACATAAGTGACAAAAAAGCTTTTCCAGTACATTTAAATGCTTTAGATCTGAATTTAATAATATTTAATGCTCTTAAAATTCTCTATCCGAGTGATTCCGTCTTTCTTGTGTCGTAGTAATGCAAATGACTGCTACGGAATTATTATATATCTCTGAAGACGTATGTAAATGGTCACTGTAACTTCACCAAGCCGAAAGGAAAATTTAAAAATAGTTCTGCTGGTGGATCTTCAAAGGTGTAACATGCGTTAGTAAACATTCCTGGGATACGACATAAGTGACAAAAAAGCTTTTCCAGTACATTTAAATGCTTTAGATCTGAATTTAATAATATTTAATGCTCTTAAAATTCTCTATCCGAGTGATTCCGTCTTTCGTGTGTCGTAGTAATGCAAATGGCTGCTACGGAATTATTAGATATCTCTGAAGACGTATGTAAATGGTCACTGTAACTTCACCAAGCCGAAAGTAAAATTTAAAAATAGTTCTGCTGGTGGATCTTCAAAGGTGTAACATGCGTTAGTAAACATTCCTGGGATACGACATAAGTGACAAAAAAGCGTTTCCAGCATATTTAGATGCTTTAGATCTGAATTTAATAATAAATGCTCTTAAAATTCTCTATCCGAGTGATTCCGTCTTTCGTGTGTCGTAGTAATGCAAATGGCTGCTACGGAATTATTAGATATCTCTGAAGACGTATGTAAATGGTCACTGTAACTTCACCAAGCCGAAAGTGAAATTTAAAAATAGTTCTGCTGGTGGATCTTCAAAGGTGTAACATGCGTTAGTAAACATTCCTGGGATACGACATAAGTGACAAAAAAGCTTTTCCAGTACATTTAAATGCTTTAGATCTGAATTTAATAATAATTAATGTTCTTAAAATTTTCTATCCGAGTGATTCCGTCTTTCGTGTGTCGTAGTAATGCAAATGGCTGCTACGGAATTATTAGATATCTCTGAAGACGTATGTAAATGGCCACTGTAACTTCACCAAGCCGAAAGTAAAATTTAAAAATAGTTCTGCTGGTGTAATTTCAAAGGTGTAACATGCGTTACTGAACATTCCTGGGATACGACATACGTGACAAAAAAGCTTTTCCAGTACATTTAAATGCTTTAGATCTGAATTTAATAATATTTAATGCTCTTAAAATTCTCTATCCGAGTGATTCCGTCTTTCGTGTGTCGTAGTAATGCAAATGGCTGCTACGGAATTATTAGATATCTCTGAAGACGTATGTAAATGGTCACTGTAACTTCACCAAGCCGAAAGTAAAATTTAAAAATAGTTCTGCTGGTGGATCTTCAAAGGTGTAACATGCGTTAGTAAACATTCCTGGGATACGACATAAGTGACAAAAAAGCGTTTCCAGCATATTTAGATGCTTTAGATCTGAATTTAATAATAATTAATGCTCTTAAAATTCTCTATCCGAGTGATTCCGTCTTTCGTGTGTCGTAGTAATGCAAATGGCTGCTACGGAATTATTAGATATCTCTGAAGACGTATGTAAATGGCCACTGTAACTTCACCAAGCCGAAAGTAAAATTTAAAAATAGTTCTGCTAGTGGATCTTCAAAGGTGTAACATGCGTTACTGAACATTCCTGGGATACGACATAAGTGACAAAAAAGCTTTTCCAGTACATTTAAATGCTTTAGATCTGAATTTAATAATAATTAATGCTCTTAAAATTCTCTATCCGAGTGATTCCGTCTTTCGTGTGTCGTAGTAATGCAAATGACTGCTACGGAATTATTATATATCTCTGAAGACGTATGTAAATGGTCACTGTAACTTCACCAAGCCGAAAGTAAAATTTAAATAGAGTTGTGCTGGTGGCTCTTCTAAAGTGTAACATGTGTTAGTAAACATTCCTGGGATACGACATAAGTGACAAAAAAGCGTTTCCAGCACATTTAGATGCTTTAGATCTGAATTTAGTAATAATTAATGCTCTTAAAATTCTCTATCCGAGTGATTCCGCCTTTCGTGTGTCGTAGTAATGCAAATGGCTGCTACGGAGTTATTAGATATCTCTGAAGACGTATGTAAATGGTCACTGTAACTTCACCAAGCCGAAAGTAAAATTTAAAAATAGTTCTGCTGGTGGATCTTCAAAGGCGTAACATGCGTTAGTAAACATGCCTGTGCTACGACATTAGTGACAAAAAAGCTTTTCCAGCACATTTAGATGCTTTAGATCTGAATTTAATAATAATTAATGCTCTTAAAATTCTCTATCCGAGTGATTCAGTCTTTCGTGTGTCGTAGTAATGCAAATGGCTGCTACGGAATTATTAGATATCTCTGAAGACGTATGTAAATGGTCACTGTAACTTCACCAAGCCGAAAGTAAAATTTAAAAATAGTTCTGCTGGTGGATCTTCAAAGGTGTAACATGCGTTAGTAAACATTCCTGGGATACGACATAAGTGACAAAAAAGCTTTTCCAGTACATTTAAATGCTTTAGATCTAAATTTAATAATAATTAATGCTCTTAAAATTCTCTATCCGAGTGATTCCGTCTTTCGTGTGTCGTAGTAATGCAAATGGCTGCTACGGAATTATTAGATATCTCTGAAGACGTATGTAAATGGTCACTGTAACTTCACCAAGCCGAAAGTAAAATTTAAAAATAGTTCTGCTGGTGGATCTTCAAAGGTGTAACATGCGTTAGTAGACATTCCTGGGATACGACATAAGTGACAAAAAAGCTTTTCCAGTACATTTAAATGCTTTAGATCTGAATTTAATAATAATTAATGCTCTTAAAATTCTCTATCCGAGTGATTCCGTCTTTCGTGTGTCGTAGTAATGCAAATGGCTGCTACGGAATTATTAGATATCTCTGAAGACGTATGTAAATGGTCACTGTAACTTCACCAAGCCGAAAGTAAAATTTAAAAATAGTTCTGCTAGTGGATCTTCAAAGGTGTAACATGCGTTACTGAACATTCCTGGGATACGACATAAGTGACAAAAAAGCTTTTCCAGTACATTTAAATGCTTTAGATCTGAATTTAATAATAATTAATGCTCTTAAAATTCTCTATCCGAGTGATTCCGTCTTTCGTGTGTCGTAGTAATGCAAATGACTGCTACGGAATTATTATATATCTCTGAAGACGTATGTAAATGGTCACTGTAACTTCACCAAGCCGAAAGTAAAATTTAAATAGAGTTCTGCTGGTGGCTCTTCAAAGGTGTAACATGCGTTAGTAAACATTCCTGGGATACGACATAAGTGACAAAAAAGCGTTTCCAGCACATTTAGATGCTTTAGATCTGAATTTAGTATTAATTAATGCTCTTAAAATTCTCTATCCGAGTGATTCCGCCTTTCGTGTGTCGTAGTAATGCAAATGGCTGCTACGGAGTTATTAGATATCTCTGAACACGTATGTAAATGGTCACTGTAACTTCACCAAGCCGAAAGTAAAATTTAAATAGAGTTGTGCTGGTGGCTCTTCTAAAGTGTAACATGTGTTAGTAAACATTCCTGGGATACGACATAAGTGACAAAAAAGCGTTTCCAGCACATTTAGATGCTTTAGATCTGAATTTAGTAATAATTAATGCTCTTAAAATTCTCTATCCGAGTGATTCCGCCTTTCGTGTGTCGTAGTAATGCAAATGGCTGCTACGGAGTTATTAGATATCTCTGAAGACGTATGTAAATGGTCACTGTAACTTCACCAAGCCGAAAGTAAAATTTAAAAATAGTTCTGCTGGTGGATCTTCAAAGGCGTAACATGCGTTAGTAAACATGCCTGTGCTACGACATTAGTGACAAAAAAGCTTTTCCAGCACATTTAGATGCTTTAGATCTGAATTTAATAATAATTAATGCTCTTGAAATTCTCTATCCGAGTGATTCAGTCTTTCGTGTGTCGTAGTAATGCAAATGGCTGCTACGGAATTATTAGATATCTCTGAAGACGTATGTAAATGGTCACTGTAACTTCACCAAGCCGAAAGTAAAATTTAAAAATAGTTCTGCTGGTGGATCTTCAAAGGTGTAACATGCGTTAGTAAACATTCCTGGGATACGACATAAGTGACAAAAAAGCTTTTCCAGTACATTTAAATGCTTTAGATCTAAATTTAATAATAATTAATGCTCTTAAAATTCTCTATCCGAGTGATTCCGTCTTTCGTGTGTCGTAGTAATGCAAATGGCTGCTACGGAATTATTAGATATCTCTGAAGACGTATGTAAATGGTCACTGTAACTTCACCAAGCCGAAAGTAAAATTTAAAAATAGTTCTGCTGGTGGATCTTCAAAGGTGTAACATGCGTTAGTAGACATTCCTGGGATACGACATAAGTGACAAAAAAGCTTTTCCAGTACATTTAAATGCTTTAGATCTGAATTTAATAATAATTAATGCTCTTAAAATTCTCTATCCGAGTGATTCCGTCTTTCGTGTGTCGTAGTAATGCAAATGGCTGCTACGGAATTATTAGATATCTCTGAAGACGTATGTAAATGGTCACTGTAACTTCACCAAGCCGAAAGTAAAATTTAAAAATAGTTCTGCTAGTGGATCTTCAAAGGTGTAACATGCGTTACTGAACATTCCTGGGATACGACATAAGTGACAAAAAAGCTTTTCCAGTACATTTAAATGCTTTAGATCTGAATTTAATAATAATTAATGCTCTTAAAATTCTCTATCCGAGTGATTCCGTCTTTCGTGTGTCATAGTAATGCAAATGACTGCTACGGAATTATTATATATCTCTGAAGACGTATGTAAATGGTCACTGTAACTTCACCAAGCCGAAAGTAAAATTTAAAAATAGTTCTGCTGGTGGATCTTCTATGGCGTAACATGCGTTAGTAACCATTCCTGGGATACGACATAAGTGACAAAAAAGCGTTTCCAGTACATTTAAATGCTTTAGATCTGAATTTAATAATAATTAATGCTCTTGAAATTCTCTATCCGAGTGATTCAGTCTTTCGTGTGTCGTAGTAATGCAAATGGCTGCTACGGAATTATCAGATATCTCTGAAGACGTATGTAAATGGTCACTGTAACTTCACCAAGCCGAAAGTAAAATTTAAAAATAGTTCTGCTGGTGGATCTTCTATGGCGTAACATGCGTTAGTAACCATTCCTGGGATACGACATAAGTGACAAAAAAGCGTTTCCAGTACATTTAAATGCTTTAGATCTGAATTTAATAATAATTAATGCTCTTAAAATTCTCTGTCCGAGTGATTCCGCCTTTCGTGTGTCGTAGTAATGCAAATGGCTGCTACGGAGTTTATTAGATATCTCTGAAGACGTATGTAAATGGTCACTGTAACTTCACCAAGCCGAAAGTAAAATTTAAAAAGAGTTCTGCTGGTGGCTCTTCAAAGGTGTAACATGCGTTAGTAAACATTCCTGGGATACGACATAAGTGACAAAAAAGCTTTTCCAGTACATTTAAATGCTTTAGATCTGAATTTAATAATAATTAATGCTCTTAAAATTCTCTATCCGAGTGATTCCGTCTTTCGTGTGTCGTAGTAATGCAAATGGCTGCTACGGAATTATTAGATATCTCTGAAGACGTATGTAAATGGTCACTGTAACTTCACCAAGCCGAAAGTAAAATTTAAAAATAGTTCTGCTGGTGGATCTTCTATGGCGTAACATGCGTTAGTAACCATTCCTGGGATACGACATAAGTGACAAAAAAGCGTTTCCAGTACATTTAAATGCTTTAGATCTGAATTTAATAATAATTAATGCTCTTGAAATTCTCTATCCGAGTGATTCAGTCTTTCGTGTGTCGTAGTAATGCAAATGGCTGCTACGGAATTATCAGATATCTCTGAAGACGTATGTAAATGGTCACTGTAACTACACCAAGCCGAAAGTAAAATTTAAAAATAGTTCTGCCGGTGGATCTTCTATGGCGTAACATGCGTTAGTAACCATTCCTGGGATACGACATAAGTGACAAAAAAGCGTTTCCAGTACATTTAAATGCTTTAGATCTGAATTTAATAATAATTAATGCTCTTGAAATTCTCTATCCGAGTGATTCAGTCTTTCGTGTGTCGTAGTAATGCAAATGGCTGCTACGGAATTATCAGATATCTCTGAAGACGTATGTAAATGGTCACTGTAACTACACCAAGCCGAAAGTAAAATTTAAAAATAGTTCTGCTGGTGGATCTTCTATGGCGTAACATGCGTTAGTAAACATTCCTGGGATACGACATAAATGACAAAAAAGCGTTTCCAGTACATTTAAATGCTTTAGATCTGAATTTAATAATAATTAATGCTCTTGAAATTCTCTATCCGAGTGATTCAGTCTTTCGTGTGTCGTAGTAATGCAAATGGCTGCTACGGAATTATTAGATACCTCTGAAGACGTATGTAAATGGTCACTGTAACTTCACCAAGCCGAAAGTAAAATTTAAAAATAGTTCTGCTGGTGGATCTTCAAAGGTGTAACATGCGTTAGTAAACATTCCTGGGATACGACATAAGTGGCAAAAAAGCTTTTCCAGTACATTTAAATGCTTTAGATCTGAATTTAATAATAATTAATGCTCTTAAAATTCTCTATCTGAGTGATTCCGTCTTTCGTGTGTCGTAGTAATGCAAATGGCTGCTACGGAATTATTAGATATCTCTGAAGACGTATGTAAATGGTCACTGTAACTTCACCAAGCCGAAAGTAAAATTTAAAAATAGTTCTGCTGGTGGATCTTCAAAGGTGTAACATGCGTTAGTAAACATTCCTGGGATACGACATAAGTGACAAAAAAGCTTTTCCAGTACATTTAAATGCTTTAGATCTGAATTTAATAATAATTAATGCTCTTAAAATTCTCTATCCGAGTGATTCCGTCTTTCGTGTGTCGTAGTAATGCAAATGGCTGCTACGGAATTATTAGATATCTCTGAAGACGTATGTAAATGGTCACTGTAACTTCACCAAGCCGAAAGTAAAATTTAAAAATAGTTCTGCTGGTGGATCTTCAAAGGTGTAACATGCGTTAGTAAACATTCCTGGGATACGACATAAGTGACAAAAAAGCTTTTCCAGTACATTTAAATGCTTTAGATCTGAATTTAATAATAATTAATGCTCTTGAAATTCTCTATCCGAGTGATTCAGTCTTTCGTGTGTCGTAGTAATGCAAATGGCTGCTACGGAATTATCAGATATCTCTGAAGACGTATGTAAATGGTCACTGTAACTACACCAAGCCGAAAGTAAAATTTAAAAATAGTTCTGCTGGTGGATCTTCTATGGCGTAACATGCGTTAGTAAACATTCCTGGGATACGACATAAATGACAAAAAAGCGTTTCCAGTACATTTAAATGCTTTAGATCTGAATTTAATAATAATTAATGCTCTTGAAATTCTCTATCCGAGTGATTCAGTCTTTCGTGTGTCGTAGTAATGCAAATGGCTGCTACGGAATTATCAGATATCTCTGAAGACGTATGTAAATGGTCACTGTAACTACACCAAGCCGAAAGTAAAATTTAAAAATAGTTCTGCTGGTGGATCTTCTATGGCGTAACATGCGTTAGTAAACATTCCTGGGATACGACATAAGTGACAAAAAAGCTTTTCCAGTACATTTAAATGCTTTAGATCTGAATTTAATAATAATTAATGCTCTTAAAATTCTCTATCCGAGTGATTCCGTCTTTCGTGTGTCGTAGTAATGCAAATGGCTGCTACGGAATTATTAGATATCTCTGAAGACGTATGTAAATGGTCACTGTAACTTCACCAAGCCGAAAGTAAAATTTAAAAATAGTTCTGCTGGTGGATCTTCAAAGGCGTAACATGCGTTAGTAAACATGCCTGTGCTACGACATTAGTGACAAAAAGCTTTTCCAGCACATTTAGATGCTTTAGATCTGAATTTAATAATAATTAATGCTCTTAAAATTTTCTATCCGAGTGATTCCGCCTTTCGTGTGTCGTAGTAATGCAAATGGCTGCTACGGAATTATTAGAAATCTCTGAAAACGTATGTAAATGGTCACTGTAACTTCACCAAGCCGAAAGTAAAATTTAAAAATAGTTCTGCTGGTGGATCTTTAAAGGTGTAACATGCGTTAGTAAACATTCCTGGGATACGACATAAGTGACAAAAAAGCGTTTCCAGCACATTTAGATGCTTTAGGTCTGAATTTAATAATAAGTAATGCTCTTAAAATTCGTAGTAATGCAAATGGCTGCTACGGAGTTATTAGATATCTCTGAAATCGTATGTAAATGGTCACTGTAACTTCACCAAGCCGAAAGTAAAATTTAAAAATAGTTCTGCTAGTGGATCTTCAAAGGTGTAACATGAGTTAGTAAACATTCCTGGGATACGACATAAGTGACAAAAAAGCTTTTCCAGTACATTTAAATGCTTTAGATCTGAATTTAATAATAATTAATGCTCTTAAAATTCTCTATCCGAGTGATTCCGTCTTTCGTGTGTCGTAGTAATGCAAATGGCTGCTACGGAATTATTAGATATCTCTGAAGACGTATGTAAATGGTCACTGTAACTTCACCAAGCCGAAAGTAGAACTTAAAAATAGTTCTGCTGGTGGATCTTCAAAGGTGTAACATGCGTTAGTAAACATTCCTGGGATACGACATAAGTGACAAAAAAGAGTTTCCAGCACATTTAGATGCTTTAGATCTGAATTTAGTAATAATTAATGCTCTTAAAATTTTCTATCCGAGTGATTCCGTCTTTCGTGTGTCGTAGTAATGCAAATGGCTGCTACGGAATTATTAGATATCTCTGAAGACGTATGTAAATGGTCACTGTAACTTCGCCAAGCCGAAAGTAAAATTTAAAAATAGTTCTGCTGGTGGATCTTCAAAGGTGTAACATGCGTTAGTAAACATTACTGGGATACGACATAAGTGACAAAAAAGCGGTTCCAGCACATTTAGATGCTTTAGATCTGAATGTAATAATAATTAATGCTCTTAAAATTCTCTATCCGAGTGATTCCGTCTTTCGTGTGTCGTAATAATGCAAATGGCTGCTACGGAATTATTAGATATCTCTGAAGACGTATGTAAATGGTCACTGTAACTTCACCAAGCCGAAAGTAAAATTTAAAAATAGTTCTGCTGGTGGATCTTCAAAGGTGTAACATGCGTTACTGAACATTCCTGGGATACGTCATAAGTGACAAAAAAGCTTTTCCAGTACATTTAAATGCTTTAGATCTGAATTTAATAATAATTAATGCTCTTAAAATTCTCTATCCGAGTGATTCCGTCTTTCGTGTGTCGTAGTAATGCAAATGACTGCTACGGAATTATTATATATCTCTGAAGACGTATGTAAATGGTCACTGTAACTTCACCAAGCCGAAAGTAAAATTTAAAAAGAGTTCTGCTGGTGGCTCTTCAAAGGTGTAACATGCGTTAGTAAACATTCCTGGGATACGACATAAGTGACAAAAAAGCGTTTCCAGCACATTTAGATGCTTTAGATCTGAATTTAGTAATAATTAATGCTCTTAAAATTCTCTATCCGAGTGATTCCGTCTTCGTGTGTCGTAGTAATGCAAATGGCTGCTACGGAATTATTAGATATCTCTGAAGACGTATGTAAATGGTCACTGTAACTTCGCCAAGCCGAAAGTAAAATTTAAAAATAGTTCTGCTGGTGGATCTTCAAAGGTGTAACATGCGTTAGTAAACATTACTGGGATACGACATAAGTGACAAAAAAGCTGTTCCAGCACATTTAGATGCTTTAGATCTGAATTTAGTAATAATTAATGCTCTTAAAATTCTCTATCCGAGTGATTCCGTCTTTCGTGTGTCGTAGTAATGCAAATGGCTGCTACGGAATTATTAGATATCTCTGAAGACGTATGTAAATGGTCACTGTAACTTCGCCAAGCCGAAAGTAAAATTTAAAAATAGTTCTGCTGGTGGATCTTCAAAGGTGTAACATGCGTTAGTAAACATTACTGGGATACGACATAAGTGACAAAAAAGCGGTTCCAGCACATTTAGATGCTTTAGATCTGAATGTAATAATAATTAATGCTCTTAAAATTCTCTATCCGAGTGATTCCGTCTTTCGTGTGTCGTAATAATGCAAATGGCTGCTACGGAATTATTAGATATCTCTGAAGACGTATGTAAATGGTCACTGTAACTTCACCAAGCCGAAAGTAAAATTTAAAAATAGTTCTGCTGGTGGATCTTCAAAGGTGTAACATGCGTTACTGAACATTCCTGGGATACGTCATAAGTGACAAAAAAGCTTTTCCAGTACATTTAAATGCTTTAGATCTGAATTTAATAATAATTAATGCTCTTAAAATTCTCTATCCGAGTGATTCCGTCTTTCGTGTGTCGTAGTAATGCAAATGACTGCTACGGAATTATTATATATCTCTGAAGACGTATGTAAATGGTCACTGTAACTTCACCAAGCCGAAAGTAAAATTTAAAAAGAGTTCTGCTGGTGGCTCTTCAAAGGTGTAACATGCGTTAGTAAACATTCCTGGGATACGACATAAGTGACAAAAAAGAGTTTCCAGCACATTTAGATGCTTTAGATCTGAATTTAGTAATAATTAATGCTCTTAAAATTCTCTATCCGAGTGATTCCGTCTTTCGTGTGTCGTAGTAATGCAAATGGCTGCTACGGAATTATTAGATATCTCTGAAGACGTATGTAAATGGTCACTGTAACTTCGCCAAGCCGAAAGTAAAATTTAAAAATAGTTCTGCTGGTGGATCTTCAAAAGTGTAACATGCGTTAGTAAACATTACTGGGATACGACATAAGTGACAAAAAAGCTTTTCCAGTACATTTAAATGCTTTAGATCTGAATTTAATAATAATTAATGCTCTTAAAATTCTCTATCCGAGTGATTCCGTCTTTCGTGTGTCGTAGTAATGCAAATGACTGCTACGGAATTATTATATATCTCTGAAGACGTATGTAAATGGTCACTGTAACTTCACCAAGCCGAAAGTAAAATTTAAAAAGAGTTCTGCTGGTGGCTCTTCAAAGGTGTAACATGCGTTAGTAAACATTCCTGGGATACGACATAAGTGACAAAAAAGCGTTTCCAGCACATTTAGATGCTTTAGATCTGAATTTAGTAATAATTAATGCTCTTAAAATTCTCTATCCGAGTGATTCCGTCTTTCGTGTGTCGTAGTAATGCAAATGGCTGCTACGGAATTATTAGATATCTCTGAAGACGTATGTAAATGGTCACTGTAACTTCGCCAAGCCGAAAGTAAAATTTAAAAATAGTTCTGCTGGTGGATCTTCAAAGGTGTAACATGCGTTAGTAAACATTACTGGGATACGACATAAGTGACAAAAAAGCTGTTCCAGCACATTTAGATGCTTTAGATCTGAATTTAGTAATAATTAATGCTCTTAAAATTCTCTATCCGAGTGATTCCGTCTTTCGTGTGTCGTAGTAATGCAAATGGCTGCTACGGAATTATTAGATATCTCTGAAGACGTATGTAAATGGTCACTGTAACTTCGCCAAGCCGAAAGTAAAATTTAAAAATAGTTCTGCTGGTGGATCTTCAAAGGTGTAACATGCGTTAGTAAACA
This sequence comes from Agriotes lineatus, assembly GCA_940337035.1. Taxonomy (NCBI): domain Eukaryota; kingdom Metazoa; phylum Arthropoda; class Insecta; order Coleoptera; family Elateridae; genus Agriotes; species Agriotes lineatus. The sequence continues at coordinate 85,251 of CALNHX010002880.1, forward strand.
TTACTGGGATACGACATAAGTGACAAAAAAGCGGTTCCAGCACATTTAGATGCTTTAGATCTGAATGTAATAATAATTAATGCTCTTAAAATTCTCTATCCGAGTGATTCCGTCTTTCGTGTGTCGTAATAATGCAAATGGCTGCTACGGAATTATTAGATATCTCTGAAGACGTATGTAAATGGTCACTGTAACTTCACCAAGCCGAAAGTAAAATTTAAAAATAGTTCTGCTGGTGGATCTTCAAAGGTGTAACATGCGTTACTGAACATTCCTGGGATACGTCATAAGTGACAAAAAAGCTTTTCCAGTACATTTAAATGCTTTAGATCTGAATTTAATAATAATTAATGCTCTTAAAATTCTCTATCCGAGTGATTCCGTCTTTCGTGTGTCGTAGTAATGCAAATGACTGCTACGGAATTATTATATATCTCTGAAGACGTATGTAAATGGTCACTGTAACTTCACCAAGCCGAAAGTAAAATTTAAAAAGAGTTCTGCTGGTGGCTCTTCAAAGGTGTAACATGCGTTAGTAAACATTCCTGGGATACGACATAAGTGACAAAAAAGAGTTTCCAGCACATTTAGATGCTTTAGATCTGAATTTAGTAATAATTAATGCTCTTAAAATTCTCTATCCGAGTGATTCCGTCTTTCGTGTGTCGTAGTAATGCAAATGGCTGCTACGGAATTATTAGATATCTCTGAAGACGTATGTAAATGGTCACTGTAACTTCGCCAAGCCGAAAGTAAAATTTAAAAATAGTTCTGCTGGTGGATCTTCAAAAGTGTAACATGCGTTAGTAAACATTACTGGGATACGACATAAGTGACAAAAAAGCTGTTCCAGCACATTTAGATGCTTTAGATCTGAATTTAGTAATAATTAATGCTCTTAAAATTCTCTATCCGAGTGATTCCGTCTTTCGTGTGTCGTAGTAATGCAAATGGCTGCTACGGAATTATTAGATATCTCTGAAGACGTATGTAAATGGTCACTGTAACTTCGCCAAGCCGAAAGTAAAATTTAAAAATAGTTCTGCTGGTGGATCTTCAAAGGTGTAACATGCGTTAGTAAACATTCCTGGGATACGACATAAGTGACAAAAAAGAGTTTCCAGCACATTTAGATGCTTTAGATCTGAATTTAGTAATAATTAATGCTCTTAAAATTCTCTATCCGAGTGATTCCGTCTATCGTGTGTCGTAGTAATGCAAATGGCTGCTACGGAATTATTAGATATCTCTGAAGACGTATGTAAATGGTCACTGTAACTTCACCAAGCCGAAAGTAAAATTTAAAAATAGTTCTGCTGGTGGATCTTCAAAGGTGTAACATGCGTTAGTAAACATTACTGGGATACGACATAAGTGACAAAAAAGCGGTTCCAGCACATTTAGATGCTTTAGATCTGAATGTAATAATAATTAATGCTCCTAAAATTCTCTATCCGAGTGATTCCGTCTTTCGTGTGTCGTAGTAATGCAAATGGCTGCTACGGAATTATTAGATATCTCTGAAGACGTATGTAAATGGTCACTGTAACTTCACCAAGCCGAAAGTAAAATTTAAAAATAGTTCTGCTGGTGGATCTTCAAAGGTGTAACATGCGTTACTGAACATTCCTGGGATACGTCATAAGTGACAAAAAAGCTTTTCCAGTACATTTAAATGCTTTAGATCTGAATTTAGTAATAATTAATGCTCTTAAAATTCTCTATCCGAGTGATTCCGTCTTTCGTGTGTCGTAGTAATGCAAATGGCTGCTACGGAATTATTAGATATCTCTGAAGACGTATGTAAATGGTCACTGTAACTTCGCCAAGCCGAAAGTAAAATTTAAAAATAGTTCTGCTGGTGGATCTTCAAAGGTGTAACATGCGTTAGTAAACATTACTGGGATACGACATAAGTGACAAAAAAGCGGCTCCAGCACATTTAGATGCTTTAGATCTGAATGTAATAATAATTAATGCTCTTAAAATTCTCTATCCGAGTGATTCCGTCTTTCGTGTGTCGTAGTAATGCAAATGGCTGCTACGGAATTATTAGATATCTCTGAAGACGTATGTAAATGGTCACTGTAACTTCACCAAGCCGAAAGTAAAATTTAAAAATAGTTCTGCTGGTGGATCTTCAAAGGTGTAACATGCGTTACTGAACATTCCTGGGATACGTCATAAGTGACAAAAAAGCTTTTCCAGTACATTTAAATGCTTTAGATCTGAATTTAATAATAATTAATGCTCTTAAAATTCTCTATCCGAGTGATTCCGTCTTTCGTGTGTCGTAGTAATGCAAATGACTGCTACGGAATTATTATATATCTCTGAAGACGTATGTAAATGGTCACTGTAACTTCACCAAGCCGAAAGTAAAATTTAAAAAGAGTTCTGCTGGTGGCTCTTCAAAGGTGTAACATGCGTTAGTAAACATTCCTGGGATACGACATAAGTGACAAAAAAGAGTTTCCAGCACATTTAGATGCTTTAGATCTGAATTTAGTAATAATGAATGCTCTTAAAATTCTCTATCCGAGTGATTCCGTCTTTCGTGTGTCGTAGTAATGCAAATGGCTGCTACGGAATTATTAGATATCTCTGAAGACGTATGTAAATGGTCACTGTAACTTCGCCAAGCCGAAAGTAAAATTTAAAAATAGTTCTGCTGGTGGATCTTCAAAGGTGTAACATGCGTTAGTAAACATTACTTGGATACGACATAAGTGACAAAAAAGCGGTTCCAGCACATTTAGATGCTTTAGATCTGAATTTAGTAATAATTAATGCTCTTAAAATTTTCTATCCGAGTGATTCCGTCTTTCGTGTGTCGTAGTAATGCAAATGGCTGCTACGGAATTATTAGATATCTCTGAAGACGTATGTAAATGGTCACTGTAACTTCGCCAAGCCGAAAGTAAAATTTAAAAATAGTTCTGCTGGTGGATCTTCAAAGGTGTAACATGCGTTAGTAAACATTCCTGGGATACGACATAAGTGACAAGAAAGAGTTTCCAGCACATTTAGATGCTTTAGATCTGAATTTAGTAATAATTAATGCTCTTAAAATTCTCTATCCGAGTGATTCCGTCTTTCGTGTGTCGTAGTAATGCAAATGGCTGCTACGGAATTATTAGATATCTCTGAAGACGTATGTAAATGGTCACTGTAACTTCGCCAAGCCGAAAGTAAAATTTAAAAATAGTTCTGCTGGTGGATCTTCAAAGGTGTAACATGCGTTAGTAAACATTACTGGGATACGACATAAGTGACAAAAAAGCGGTTCCAGCACATTTAGATGCTTTAGATCTGAATGTAATAATAATTAATGCTCTTAAAATTCTCTATCCGAGTGATTCCGTCTTTCGTGTGTCGTAGTAATGCAAATGGCTGCTACGGAATTATTAGATATCTCTGAAGACGTATGTAAATGGTCACTGTAACTTCGCCAAGCCGAAAGTAAAATTTAAAAATAGTTCTGCTGGTGGATCTTCAAAGGTGTAACATGCGTTAGTAAACATTCCTGGGATACGACATAAGTGACAAAAAAGAGTTTCCAGCACATTTAGATGCTTTAGATCTGAATTTAGTAATAATTAATGCTCTTAAAATTCTCTATCCGAGTGATTCCGTCTTTCGTGTGTCGTAGTAATGCAAATGGCTGCTACGGAATTATTAGATATCTCTGAAGACGTATGTAAATGGTCACTGTAACTTCGCCAAGCCGAAAGTAAAATTTAAAAATAGTTCTGCTGGTGGATCTTCAAAGGTGTAACATGCGTTAGTAAACATTACTGGGATACGACATAAGTGACAAAAAAGCGGTTCCAGCACATTTAGATGCTTTAGATCTGAATGTAATAATAATTAATGCTCTTAAAATTCTCTATCCGAGTGATTCCGTCTTTCGTGTGTCGTAGTAATGCAAATGGCTGCTACGGAATTATTAGATATCTCTGAAGACGTATGTAAATGGTCACTGTAACTTCACCAAGCCGAAAGTAAAATTTAAAAATAGTTCTGCTGGTGGATCTTCAAAGGTGTAACATGCGTTAGTAAACATTCCTGGGATACGACATAAGTGACAAAAAAGAGTTTCCAGCACATTTAGATGCTTTAGATCTGCATTTAGTAATAATTAATGCTCTTAAAATTCTCTATCCGAGTGATTCCGTCTTTCGTGTGTCGTAGTAATGCAAATGGCTGCTACGGAATTATTAGATATCTCTGAAGACGTATGTAAATGGTCACTGTAACTTCGCCAAGCCGAAAGTAAAATTTAAAAATAGTTCTGCTGGTGGATCTTCAAAGGTATAACATGCGTTAGTAAACATTACTGGGATACGACATAAGTGACAAAAAAGCGGTTCCAGCACATTTAGATGCTTTAGATCTGAATGTAATAATAATTAATGCTCTTAAAATTCTCTATCCGAGTGATTCCGTCTTTCGTTTGTCGTAGTAATGCAAATGGCTGCTACGGAATTATTAGATATCTCTGAAGACGTATGTAAATGGTCACTGTAACTTCGCCAAGCCGAAAGTAAAATTTAAAAATAGTTCTGCTGGTGGATCTTCAAAGGTGTAACATGCGTTAGTAAACATTACTGGGATACGACATAAGTGACAAAAAAGAGTTTCCAGCACATTTAGATGCTTTAGATCTGAATTTAGTAATAATTAATGCTCTTAAAATTCTCTATCCGAGTGATTCCGTCTTTCGTGTGTCGTAGTAATGCAAATGGCTGCTACGGAATTATTAGATATCTCTGAAGACGTATGTAAATGGTCACTGTAACTTCGCCAAGCCGAAAGTAAAATTTAAAAATAGTTCTGCTGGTGGCTCTTCAAAGGTGTAACATGCGTTAGTAAACATTCCTGGGATACGACATAAGTGACAAAAAAGAGTTTCCAGCACATTTAAATGCTTTAGATCTGAATTTAGTAATAATTAATGCTCTTAAAATTCTCTATCCGAGTGATTCCGTCTTTCGTGTGTCGTAGTAATGCAAATGGCTGCTACGGAATTATTAGATATCTCTGAAGACGTATGTAAATGGTCACTGTAACTTCGCCAAGCCGAAAGTAAAATTTAAAAATAGTTCTGCTGGTGGCTCTTCAAAGGTGTAACATGCGTTAGTAAACATTCCTGGGATACGACATAAGTGACAAAAAAGAGTTTCCAGCACATTTAAATGCTTTAGATCTGAATTTAGTAATAATTAATGCTCTTAAAATTCTCTATCCGAGTGATTCCGTCTTTCGTGTGTCGTAGTAATGCAAATGGCTGCTACGGAATTATTAGATATCTCTGAAGACGTATGTAAATGGTCACTGTAACTTCGCCAAGCCGAAAGTAAAATTTAAAAATAGTTCTGCTGGTGGATCTTCAAAGGTGTAACATGCGTTAGTAAACATTACTGGGATACGACATAAGTGACAAAAAAGCTGTTCCAGCACATTTAGATGCTTTAGATCTGAATTTAGTAATAATTAATGCTCTTAAAATTCTCTATCCGAGTGATTCCGTCTTTCGTGTGTCGTAGTAATGCAAATGGCTGCTACGGAATTATTAGATATCTCTGAAGACGTATGTAAATGGTCACTGTAACTTCGCCAAGCCGAAAGTAAAATTTAAAAATAGTTCTGCTGGTGGATCTTCAAAGGTGTAACATGCGTTAGTAAACATTCCTGGGATACGACATAAGTGACAAAAAAGAGTTTCCAGCACATTTAGATGCTTTAGATCTGAATTTAGTAATAATTAATGCTCTTAAAATTCTCTATCCGAGTGATTCCGTCTATCGTGTGTCGTAGTAATGCAAATGGCTGCTACGGAATTATTAGATATCTCTGAAGACGTATGTAAATGGTCACTGTAACTTCCCCAAGCCGAAAGTAAAATTTAAAAATAGTTCTGCTGGTGGATCTTCAAAGGTGTAACATGCGTTAGTAAACATTACTGGGATACGACATAAGTGACAAAAAAGCGGTTCCAGCACATTTAGATGCTTTAGATCTGAATGTAATAATAATTAATGCTCCTAAAATTCTCTATCCGAGTGATTCCGTCTTTCGTGTGTCGTAGTAATGCAAATGGCTGCTACGGAATTATTAGATATCTCTGAAGACGTATGTAAATGGTCACTGTAACTTCACCAAGCCGAAAGTAAAATTTAAAAATAGTTCTGCTGGTGGATCTTCAAAGGTGTAACATGCGTTACTGAACATTCCTGGGATACGTCATAAGTGACAAAAAAGCTTTTCCAGTACATTTAAATGCTTTAGATCTGAATTTAGTAATAATTAATGCTCTTAAAATTCTCTATCCGAGTGATTCCGTCTTTCGTGTGTCGTAGTAATGCAAATGGCTGCTACGGAATTATTAGATATCTCTGAAGACGTATGTAAATGGTCACTGTAACTTCGCCAAGCCGAAAGTAAAATTTAAAAATAGTTCTGCTGGTGGATCTTCAAAGGTGTAACATGCGTTAGTAAACATTACTGGGATACGACATAAGTGACAAAAAAGCGGTTCCAGCACATTTAGATGCTTTAGATCTGAATGTAATAATAATTAATGCTCTTAAAATTCTCTATCCGAGTGATTCCGTCTTTCGTGTGTCGTAGTAATGCAAATGGCTGCTACGGAATTATTAGATATCTCTGAAGACGTATGTAAATGGTCACTGTAACTTCACCAAGCCGAAAGTAAAATTTAAAAATAGTTCTGCTGGTGGATCTTCAAAGGTGTAACATGCGTTACTGAACATTCCTGGGATACGTCATAAGTGACAAAAAAGCTTTTCCAGTACATTTAAATGCTTTAGATCTGAATTTAATAATAATTAATGCTCTTAAAATTCTCTATCCGAGTGATTCCGTCTTTCGTGTGTCGTAGTAATGCAAATGACTGCTACGGAATTATTATATATCTCTGAAGACGTATGTAAATGGTCACTGTAACTTCACCAAGCCGAAAGTAAAATTTAAAAAGAGTTCTGCTGGTGGCTCTTCAAAGGTGTAACATGCGTTAGTAAACATTCCTGGGATACGACATAAGTGACAAAAAAGAGTTTCCAGCACATTTAGATGCTTTAGATCTGAATTTAGTAATAATGAATGCTCTTAAAATTCTCTATCCGAGTGATTCCGTCTTTCGTGTGTCGTAGTAATGCAAATGGCTGCTACGGAATTATTAGATATCTCTGAAGACGTATGTAAATGGTCACTGTAACTTCGCCAAGCCGAAAGTAAAATTTAAAAATAGTTCTGCTGGTGGATCTTCAAAGGTGTAACATGCGTTAGTAAACATTACTTGGATACGACATAAGTGACAAAAAAGCGGTTCCAGCACATTTAGATGCTTTAGATCTGAATTTAGTAATAATTAATGCTCTTAAAATTCTCTATCCGAGTGATTCCGTCTTTCGTGTGTCGTAGTAATGCAAATGGCTGCTACGGAATTATTAGATATCTCTGAAGACGTATGTAAATGGTCACTGTAACTTCGCCAAGCCGAAAGTAAAATTTAAAAATAGTTCTGCTGGTGGATCTTCAAAGGTGTAACATGCGTTAGTAAACATTCCTGGGATACGACATAAGTGACAAAAAAGAGTTTCCAGCACATTTAGATGCTTTAGATCTGAATTTAGTAATAATTAATGCTCTTAAAATTCTCTATCCGAGTGATTCCGTCTTTCGTGTGTCGTAGTAATGCAAATGGCTGCTACGGAATTATTAGATATCTCTGAAGACGTATGTAAATGGTCACTGTAACTTCGCCAAGCCGAAAGTAAAATTTAAAAATAGTTCTGCTGGTGGATCTTCAAAGGTGTAACATGCGTTAGTAAACATTACTGGGATACGACATAAGTGACAAAAAAGCGGTTCCAGCACATTTAGATGCTTTAGATCTGAATGTAATAATAATTAATGCTCTTAAAATTCTCTATCCGAGTGATTCCGTCTTTCGTGTGTCGTAGTAATGCAAATGGCTGCTACGGAATTATTAGATATCTCTGAAGACGTATGTAAATGGTCACTGTAACTTCGCCAAGCCGAAAGTAAAATTTAAAAATAGTTCTGCTGGTGGATCTTCAAAGGTGTAACATGCGTTAGTAAACATTCCTGGGATACGACATAAGTGACAAAAAAGAGTTTCCAGCACATTTAGATGCTTTAGATCTGAATTTAGTAATAATTAATGCTCTTAAAATTCTCTATCCGAGTGATTCCGTCTTTCGTGTGTCGTAGTAATGCAAATGGCTGCTACGGAATTATTAGATATCTCTGAAGACGTATGTAAATGGTCACTGTAACTTCGCCAAGCCGAAAGTAAAATTTAAAAATAGTTCTGCTGGTGGATCTTCAAAGGTGTAACATGCGTTAGTAAACATTACTGGGATACGACATAAGTGACAAAAAAGCGGTTCCAGCACATTTAGATGCTTTAGATCTGAATGTAATAATAATTAATGCTCTTAAAATTCTCTATCCGAGTGATTCCGTCTTTCGTGTGTCGTAGTAATGCAAATGGCTGCTACGGAATTATTAGATATCTCTGAAGACGTATGTAAATGGTCACTGTAACTTCACCAAGCCGAAAGTAAAATTTAAAAATAGTTCTGCTGGTGGATCTTCAAAGGTGTAACATGCGTTAGTAAACATTCCTGGGATACGACATAAGTGACAAAAAAGAGTTTCCAGCACATTTAGATGCTTTAGATCTGAATTTAGTAATAATTAATGCTCTTAAAATTCTCTATCCGAGTGATTCCGTCTTTCGTGTGTCGTAGTAATGCAAATGGCTGCTACGGAATTATTAGATATCTCTGAAGACGTATGTAAATGGTCACTGTAACTTCGCCAAGCCGAAAGTAAAATTTAAAAATAGTTCTGCTGGTGGATCTTCAAAGGTGTAACATGCGTTAGTAAACATTACTGGGATACGACATAAGTGACAAAAAAGCGGTTCTAGCACATTTAGATGCTTTAGATCTGAATGTAATAATAATTAATGCTCTTAAAATTCTCTATCCGAGTGATTCCGTCTTTCGTTTGTCGTAGTAATGCAAATGGCTGCTACGGAATTATTAGATATCTCTGAAGACGTATGTAAATGGTCACTGTAACTTCGCCAAGCCGAAAGTAAAATTTAAAAATAGTTCTGCTGGTGGATCTTCAAAGGTGTAACATGCGTTAGTAAACATTACTGGGATACGACATAAGTGACAAAAAAGCGGTTCCAGCACATTTAGATGCTTTAGATCTGAATGTAATAATAATTAATGCTCTTAAAATTCTCTATCCGAGTGATTCCGTCTTTCGTGTGTCGTAGTAATGCAAATGGCTGCTACGGAATTATTAGATATCTCTGAAGACGTATGTAAATGGTCACTGTAACTTCGCCAAGCCGAAAGTAAAATTTAAAAATAGTTCTGCTGGTGGATCTTCAAAGGTGTAACATGCGTTAGTAAACATTCCTGGGATACGACATAAGTGACAAAAAAGAGTTTCCAGCACATTTAGATGCTTTAGATCTGAATTTAGTAATAATTAATGCTCTTAAAATTCTCTATCCGAGTGATTCCGTCTTTCGTGTGTCGTAGTAATGCAAATGGCTGCTACGGAATTATTAGATATCTCTGAAGACGTATGTAAATGGTCACTGTAACTTCGCCAAGCCGAAAGTAAAATTTAAAAATAGTTCTGCTGGTGGCTCTTCAAAGGTGTAACATGCGTTAGTAAACATTCCTGGGATACGACATAAGTGACAAAAAAGAGTTTCCAGCACATTTAAATGCTTTAGATCTGAATTTAGTAATAATTAATGCTCTTAAAATTCTCTATCCGAGTGATTCCGTCTTTCGTGTGTCGTAGTAATGCAAATGGCTGCTACGGAATTATTAGATATCTCTGAAGACGTATGTAAATGGTCACTGTAACTTCGCCAAGCCGAAAGTAAAATTTAAAAATAGTTCTGCTGGTGGCTCTTCAAAGGTGTAACATGCGCTAGTAAACATTCCTGGGATACGACATAAGTGACAAAAAAGAGTTTCCAGTACATTTAAATGCTTTAGATCTGAATTTAGTAATAATTAATGCTCTTAAAATTCTCTATCCGAGTGATTCCGTCTTTCGTGTGTCGTAGTAATGCAAATGGCTGCTACGGAATTATTAGATATCTCTGAAGACGTATGTAAATGGTCACTGTAACTTCGCCAAGCCGAGAGTAAAATTTAAAAATAGTTCTGCTGGTGGATCTTCAAAGGTGTAACATGCGTTAGTAAACACACCTGGGATACGACATAAGTGACAAAAAAGAGTTTCCAGCACATTTAGATGCTTTAGATCTGAATTTAGTAATAATTAATGCTCTTAAAATTCTCTATCCGAGTGATTCCGTCTTTCGTGTGTCGTAGTAATGCAAATGGCTGCTACGGAATTATTAGATATCTCTGAAGACGTATGTAAATGGTCACTGTAACTTCGCCAAGCCGAAAGTAAAATTTAAAAATAGTTCTGCTGATGGATCTTCAAAGGTGTAACATGCGTTAGTAAACATTACTGGGATACGACATAAGTGACAAAAAAGCGGTTCCAGCACATTTAGATGCTTTAGATTTGAATGTAATAATAATTAATGCTCTTAAAATTCTCTATCCGAGTGATTCCGTCTTTCGTGTGTCGTAGTAATGCAAATGACTGCTACGGAATTATTATATATCTCTGAAGACGTATGTAAATGGTCACTGTAACTTCACCAAGCCGAAAGTAAAATTTAAAAATAGTTCTGCTGGTGGATCTTCAAAGGTGTAACATGCGTTACTGAACATTCCTGGGATACGTCATAAGTGACAAAAAAGCTTTTCCAGTACATTTAAATGCTTTAGATCTGAATTTAATAATAATTAATGCTCTTAAAATTCTCTATCCGAGTGATTCCGTCTTTCGTGTGTCGTAGTAATGCAAATGACTGCTACGGAATTATTATATATCTCTGAAGACGTATGTAAATGGTCACTGTAACTTCACCAAGCCGAAAGTAAAATTTAAAAAGAGTTCTGCTGGTGGCTCTTCAAAGGTGTAACATGCGTTAGTAAACATTCCTGGGATACGACATAAGTGACAAAAAAGCTTTTCCAGTACATTTAAATGCTTTAGATCTGAATTTAATAATAATTAATGTTCTTAAAATTCTCTATCCGAGTGATTCCGTCTTTCGTGTGTCGTAGTAATGCAAATGGCTGCTACGGAATTATTAGATATCTCTGAAGACGTATGTAAATGGCCACTGTAACTTCACCAAGCCGAAAGTAAGTGTGTCGTAGTAATGCAAATGGCTGCTACGGAATTATTAGATATCTCTGAAGACGTATGTAAATGGTCACTGTAACTTCACCAAGCCGAAAGTAAAATTTAAAAATAGTTCTGCTGGTGGATCTTCAAAGGTGTAACATGCGTTAGTAAACATTCCTGGGATACGACATAAGTGACAAAAAAGCTTTTCCAGTACATTTAAATGCTTTAGATCTGAATTTAATAATAATTAATGCTCTTAAAATTCTCTATCCGAGTGATTCCGTCTTTCGTGTGTCCTAGTAATGCAAATGACTGCTACGGAATTATTATATATCTCTGAAGACGTATGTAAATGGTCACTGTAACTTCACCAAGCCGAAAGTAAAATTTAAAAAGAGTTCTGCTGGTGGCTCTTCAAAGGTGTAACATGCGTTAGTAAACATTCCTGGGATACGACATAAGTGACAAAAAAGCGTTTCCAGCACAATTAGATGCTTTAGATCTAAATTTAATAATAATTAATGCTCTTAAAATTCTCTATCAGAGTGATTCCGTCTTTCGTGTGTCGTAGTAATGCAAATGGGTGCTACGGAATTATTAGGTATCTCTGAAGACGTATGTAAATGGTCACTGTAACTTCACCAAGCCGAAAGTAAAATTTAAAAAGAGTTCTGCTGGTGGCTCTTCAAAGGTGTAACATGCGTTAGTAAACATTCCTGGGATACGACATAAGTGACAAAAAAGCTTTTCCAGTACATTTAAATGCTTTAGATCTGAATTTAATAATAATTAATTTTCTTAAAATTCTCTATCCGAGTGATTCCGTCTTTCGTGTGTCGTAGTAATGCAAATGGCTGCTACGGAATTATTAGATATCTCTGAAGACGTATGTAAATGGCCACTGTAACTTCACCAAGCCGAAAGTAAGTGTGTCGTAGTAATGCAAATGGCTGCTACGGAATTATTAGATATCTCTGAAGACGTATGTAAATGGTCACTGTAACTTCACCAAGCCGAAAGTAAAATTTAAAAATAGTTCTGCTGGTGGATCTTCAAAGGTGTAACATGCGTTAGTAAACATTCCTGGGATACGACATAAGTGACAAAAAAGCTTTTCCAGTACATTTAAATGCTTCAGATCTGAATTTAATAATATTTAATGTTCTTAAAATTCTCTATCCGAGTGATTCCGTCTTTCGTGTGTCGTAGTAATGCAAATGGCTGCTACGGAATTATTAGATATCTCTGAAGACGTATGTAAATGGTCACTGTAACTTCACCAAGCCGAAAGTAAAATTTAAAAATAGTTCTGCTGGTGGATTTTCAAAGGTGTAACATGCGTTAGTAAACATTCCTGGGTTACGACATAAGTGACAAAAAAGCGTTTCCAGCATATTTAGATGCTTTAGATCTGAATTTAATAATAATTAATGCTCTTAAAATTCTCTATCCGAGTGATTCCGTCGTTCGTGTGTCGTTGTAATGCAAATGGCTGCTACGGAATTATTAGATATCTCTGAAGACGTATGTAAATGGTCACTGTAACTTCACCAAGCCGAAAGTAAAATTTAAAAATAGTTCTGGTAGTGGATCTTCAAAGGTGTAACATGCGTTACTGAACATTCCTGGGATACGACATAAGTGACAAAAAAGCTTTTGCAGTACATTTAAATGCTTTAGATCTGAATTTAATAATAATTAATGCTCTTAAAATTCTCTATCCGAGTGATTCCGTCTTTCGTGTGTCGTAGTAATGCAAATGACTGCTACGGAATTATTATATATCTCTGAAGACGTATGTAAATGGTCACTGTAACTTCACCAAGCCGAAAGTAAAATTTAAAAAGAGTTCTGCTGGTGGCTCTTCAAAGGTGTAACATGCGTTAGTAAACATTCCTGGGATACGACATAAGTGACAAAAAAGCGTTTCCAGCACATTTAGATGCTTTAGATCTGAATTTAATAATAATTAATGCTCTTAAAATTCTCTATCCGAGTGATTCCGTCTTTCGTGTGTCGTAGTAATGCAAATGGCTGCTACGGAATTATTAGATATCTCTGAAGACGTATGTAAATGGTCACTGTAACTTCACCAAGCCGAAAGTAGAACTTAAAAATAGTTCTGCTGGTGGATCTTCAAAGGTGTAACATGCGTTAGTAAACATTCCTGGGATACGACATAAGTGACAAAAAAGCGTTTCCAGCACATTTAGATGCTTTAGATCTGAATTTAGTAATAATTAATGCTCTTAAAATTCTCTATCCGAGTGATTCCGCCTTTCGTGTGTCGTAGTAATGCAAATGGCTGCTACGGAGTTATTAGATATCTCTGAAGACGTATGTAAATGGTCACTGTAACTTCACCAAGCCGAAAGTAAAATTTAAATAGAGTTCTGCTGGTGACTCTTCAAAGGTGTAACATGCGTTAGTAAACATTCCTCTGATACGACATAAGTGACAAAAAGCGTTTCCAGCACATTTAGATGCTTTAGATCTGAATTTAATAATAATTAATGCTCTTAAAATTCTCTATCCGAGTGATTCCGTCTTTCGTGTGTCGTAGTAATGCAAATGGCTGCTACGGAATTATTAGATATCTCTGAAGACGTATGTAAATGGTCACTGTAACTTCACCAAGCCGAAAGTAAAATTTAAAAATAGTTCTGCTGGTGGATCTTCAAAGGTGTAACATGCGTTAGTAAACATTCCTGGGATACGACATAAGTGACAAAAAAGCGTTTCCAGCATATTTAGATGCTTTAGATCTGAATTTAATAATAATTAATGCTCTTAAAATTCTCTATCCGAGTGATTCCGTCGTTCGTGTGTCGTAGTAATGCAAATGGCTGCTACGGAATTATTAGATATCTCTGAAGACGTATGTAAATGGTCACTGTAACTTCACCAAGCCGAAAGTAAAATTTAAAAATAGTTCTGGTAGTGGATCTTCAAAGGTGTAACATGCGTTACTGAACATTCCTGGGATACGACATAAGTGACAAAAAAGCTTTTCCAGTACATTTAAATGCTTTAGATCTGAATTTAATAATAATTAATGCTCTTAAAATTCTCTATCCGAGTGATTCCGTCTTTCGTGTGTCGTAGTAATGCAAATGACTGCTACGGAATTATTATATATCTCTGAAGACGTATGTAAATGGTCACTGTAACTTCACCAAGCCGAAAGTAAAATTTAAATAGAGTTCTGCTGGTGGCTCTTCAAAGGTGTAACATGCGTTAGTAAACATTCCTGGGATACGACATAAGTGACAAAAAAGCGTTTCCAGCACATTTAGATGCTTTAGAACTGATTTTAATAATAATTAATGCTCTTAAAATTCTCTATCCGAGTGATTCCGTCTTTCGTGTGTCGTAGTAATGCAAATGACTGCTACGGAATTATTAGATATCTCTGAAGACGTATGTAAATGGTCACTGTAACTTCACCAAGCCGAAAGTAGAACTTAAAAAGAGTTCTGCTGGTGGATGTTCAAAGGTGTAACATGCGTTAGTAAACATTCCTGGGATACGACGTAAGTAACAAAAAAGCGTTTCCAGCACATTTAGATGCTTTAGATCTGAATTTAGTAATAATTAATGCTCTTAAAATTCTCTAACCGAGTGATTCCGCCTTTCGTGTGTCGTAGTAATGCAAATGGCTACTACGGAGTTATTAGATATCTCTGAAGACGTATGTAAATGGTCACTGTAACTTCACCAAGCCGAAAGTAAAATTTAAATAGAGTTCTGCTGGTGGCTCTTCAAAGGTGTAACATGCGTTAGTAAACATTCCTGGGATACGACATAAGTGACAAAAAAGCGTTTCCAGCACATTTAGATGCTTTAGATCTGAATTTAATAATAATTAATGCTCTTAAAATTCTCTATCCGAGTGATTCCGTCTTTCGTGTGTCGTAGTAATGCAAATGGCTGCTACGGAATTATTAGATATCTCTGAAGACTTATGTAAATGGTCACTGTAACTTCACCAAGCCGAAAATAGAACTTAAAAATAGTTCTGCTGGTGGATCTTCAAAGGTGTAACATGCGTTAGTAAACATTCCTGGGATACGACATAAGTGACAAAAAAGCGTTTCCAGCACATTTAGATGCTTTAGATCTGAATTTAGTAATAATTAATGCTCTTAAAATTCTCTATCCGAGTGATTCCGCCTTTCGTGTGTCGTAGTAATGCAAATGGCTGCTACGGAGTTTATTAGATATCTCTGAAGACGTATGTAAATGGTCACTGTAACTTCACCAAGCCGAAAGTAAAATTTAAAAAGAGTTCTGCTGGTGGCTCTTCAAAGGTGTAACATGCGTTAGTAAACATTCCTGGGATACGACATAAGTGACAAAAAAGCTTTTCCAGTACATTTAAATGCTTTAGATCTGAATTTAATAATAATTAATGCTCTTAAAATTCTCTATCCGAGTGATTCCGTCTTTCGTGTGTCGTAGTAATGCAAATGGCTGCTACGGAATTATTAGATATCTTTGAAGACGTATGTAAATGGCCACTGTAACTTCACCAAGCCGAAAGTAAAATTTAAAAATAGTTCTGCTGGTGTATCTTCAAAGGTGTAACATGCGTTACTGAACATTCCTGGGATACGACATAAGTGACAAAAAAGCTTTTCCAGTACATTTAAATGCTTTAGATCTGAATTTAATAATAATTAATGCTCTTAAAATTCTCTATCCGAGTGATTCCGTCTTTCGTGTGTCGTAGTAATGCAAATGACTCCTACGGAATTATTATATATCTCTGAAGACGTATGTAAATGGTCACTGTAACTTCACCATGCCGAAAGTAAAATTTAAAAAGAGTTCTGCTGGTGGCTCTTCAAAGGTGTAACATGCGTTAGTAAACATTCCTGGGATACGACATAAGTGACAAAAAAGCGTTTCCAGCACATTTAGATGCTTTAGATCTGAATTTAATAATAATTAATGCTCTTAAAATTCTCTATCCGAGTGATTGCGCGTTTCCTGTGTCGTAGTAATGCAAATGGGTGCTACGGAATTATTAGGTATCTCTGAAGACGTATGTAAATGGTCACTGTAACTTCACCAAGCCGAAAGTAAAATTTAAAAAGAGTTCTGCTGGTGGCTCTTCAAAGGTGTAACATGCGTTAGTAAACATTCCTGGGATACGACATAAGTGACAAAAAAGCTTTTCCAGTACATTTAAATGCTTTAGATCTGAATTTAATAATAATTAATGTTCTTAAAATTCTCTATCGGAGTGATTCCGTCTTTCGTGTGTCGTAGTAATGCAAATGGCTGCTACGGAATTATTAGATATCTCTGAAGACGTATGTAAATGGCCACTGTAACTTCACCAAGCCGAAAGTAAGTGTGTCGTAGTAATGCAAATGGCTGCTACGGAATTATTAGATATCTCTGAAGACGTATGTAAATGGTCACTGTAACTTCACCAAGCCGAAAGTAAAATTTAAAAATAGTTCTGCTGGTGGATCTTCAAAGGTGTAACATGCGTTAGTAAACATTCCTGGGATACGACATAAGTGACAAAAAAGCTTTTCCAGTACATTTAAATGCTTTAGATCTGAATTTAATAATAATTAATACTCTTAAAATTCTCTATCCGAGTGATTCCGTCTTTCGTGTGTCGTAGTAATGCAAATGACTGCTACGGAATTATTATATATCTCTGAAGACGTATGTAAATGGTCACTGTAACTTCACCAAGCCGAAAGTAAAATTTAAAAAGAGTTCTGCTGGTGGCTCTTCAAAGGTGTAACATGCGTTAGTAAACATTCCTGGGATACGACATAAGTGACAAAAAAGCGTTTCCAGCACATTTAGATGCTTTAGATCTAAATTTAATAATAATTAATGCTCTTAAAATTATCTATCCGAGTGATTCCGTCTTTCGTGTGTCGTAGTAATGCAAATGGGTGCTACGGAATTATTAGGTATCTCTGAAGACGTATGTAAATGGTCACTGTAACTTCACCAAGCCGAAAGTAAAATTTAAAAAGAGTTCTGCTGGTGGCTCTTCAAAGGTGTAACATGCGTTAGTAAACATTCCTGGGATACGACATAAGTGACAAAAAAGCTTTTCCAGTACATTTAAATGCTTTAGATCTGAATTTAATAATAATTAATGTTTTTAAAATTCTCTATCCGAGTGATTCCGTCTTTCGTGTGTCGTAGTAATGCAAATGGCTGCTACGGAATTATTAGATATCTCTGAAGACGTATGTAAATGGCCACTGTAACTTCACCAAGCCGAAAGTAAGTGTGTCGTAGTAATGCAAATGGCTGCTACGGAATTATTAGATATCTCTGAAGACGTATGTAAATGGTCACTGTAACTTCACCAAGCCGAAAGTAAAATTTAAAATAGTTCTGCTGGTGGATCTTCAAAGGTGTAACATGCGTTAGTAAACATTCCTGGGATACGACATAAGTGACAAAAAAGCTTTTCCAGTACATTTAAATGCTTCAGATCTGAATTTAATAATATTTAATGTTCTTAAAATTCTCTATCCGAGTGATTCCGTCTTTCGTGTGTCGTAGTAATGCAAATTTCTGCTACGGAATTATTAGATATCTCTGAAGACGTATGTAAATGGTCACTGTAACTTCACCAAGCCGAAAGTAAAATTTAAAAATAGTTCTGCTGGTGGATCTTCAAAGGTGTAACATGCGTTAGTAAACACTCCTGGGATACGACATAAGTGACAAAAAAGCGTTTCCAGCATATTTAGATGCTTTAGATCTGAATTTAATAATAATTAATGCTCTTAAAATTCTCTATCCGAGTGATTCCGTCGTTCGTGTGTCGTAGTAATGCAAATGGCTGCTACGGAATTATTAGATATCTCTGAAGACGTATGTAAATGGTCACTGTAACTTCACCAAGCCGAAAGTAAAATTTAAAAATAGTTCTGGTAGTGGATCTTCAAAGGTGTAACATGCGTTACTGAACATTCCTGGGATACGACATAAGTGACAAAAAAGCTTTTCCAGTACATTTAAATGCTTTAGATCTGAATTTAATAATAATTAATGCTCTTAAAATTCTCTATCCGAGTGATTCCGTCTTTCGTGTGTCGTAGTAATGCAAATGGCTGCTACGGAATTATTAGATATCTCTGAAGACTTATGTAAATGGTCACTGTAACTTCACCAAGCCGAAAATAGAACTTAAAAATAGTTCTGCTGGTGGATCTTCAAAGGTGTAACATGCGTTAGTAAACATTCCTGGGATACGACATAAGTGACAAAAAAGCGTTTCCAGCACATTTAGATGCTTTAGATCTGAATTTAGTAATAATTAATGCTCTTAAAATTCTCTATCCGAGTGATTCCGTCTTTCGTGTGTCGTAGTAATGCAAATGGCTGCTACGGAATTATTAGATATCTCTGAAGACTTATGTAAATGGTCACTGTAACTTCACCAAGCCGAAAATAGAACTTAAAAATAGTTCTGCTGGTGGATCTTCAAAGGTGTAACATGCGTTAGTAAACATTCCTGGGATACGACATAAGTGACAAAAAAGCGTTTCCAGCACATTTAGATGCTTTAGATCTGAATTTAGTAATAATTAATGCTCTTAAAATTCTCTATCCGAGTGATTCCGCCTTTCGTGTGTCGTAGTAATGCAAATGGCTGCTACGGAGTTTATTAGATATCTCTGAAGACGTATGTAAATGGTCACTGTAACTTCACCAAGCCGAAAGTAAAATTTAAAAAGAGTTCTGCTGGTGGCTCTTCAAAGGTGTAACATGCGTTAGTAAACATTCCTGGGATACGACATAAGTGACAAAAAAGCTTTTCCAGTACATTTAAATGCTTTAGATCTGAATTTAATAATAATTAATGCTCTTAAAATTCTCTATCCGAGTGATTCCGTCTTTCGTGTGTCGTAGTAATGCAAATGGCTGCTACGGAATTATTAGATATCTTTGAAGACGTATGTAAATGGCCACTGTAACTTCACCAAGCCGAAAGTAAAATTTAAAAATAGTTCTGCTGGTGTATCTTCAAAGGTGTAACAGGCGTTACTGAACATTCCTGGGATACGACATAAGTGACAAAAAAGCTTTTCCAGTACATTTAAATGCTTTAGATCTGAATTTAATAATAATTAATGCTCTTAAAATTCTCTATCCGAGTGATTCCGTCTTTCGTGTGTCGTAGTAATGCAAATGACTCCTACGGAATTATTATATATCTCTGAAGACGTATGTAAATGGTCACTGTAACTTCACCATGCCGAAAGTAAAATTTAAAAAGAGTTCTGCTGGTGGCTCTTCAAAGGTGTAACATGCGTTAGTAAACATTCCTGGGATACGACATAAGTGACAAAAAAGCGTTTCCAGCACATTTAGATGCTTTAGATCTGAATTTAATAATAATTAATGCTCTTAAAATTCTCTATCCGAGTGATTGCGCGTTTCCTGTGTCGTAGTAATGCAAATGGGTGCTACGGAATTATTAGGTATCTCTGAAGACGTATGTAAATGGTCACTGTAACTTCACCAAGCCGAAAGTAAAATTTAAAAAGAGTTCTGCTGGTGGCTCTTCAAAGGTGTAACATGCGTTAGTAAACATTCCTGGGATACGACATAAGTGACAAAAAAGCTTTTCCAGTACATTTAAATGCTTTAGATCTGAATTTAATAATAATTAATGTTCTTAAAATTCTCTATCGGAGTGATTCCGTCTTTCGTGTGTCGTAGTAATGCAAATGGCTGCTACGGAATTATTAGATATCTCTGAAGACGTATGTAAATGGCCACTGTAACTTCACCAAGCCGAAAGTAAGTGTGTCGTAGTAATGCAAATGGCTGCTACGGAATTATTAGATATCTCTGAAGACGTATGTAAATGGTCACTGTAACTTCACCAAGCCGAAAGTAAAATTTAAAAATAGTTCTGCTGGTGGATCTTCAAAGGTGTAACATGCGTTAGTAAACATTCCTGGGATACGACATAAGTGACAAAAAAGCTTTTCCAGTACATTTAAATGCTTTAGATCTGAATTTAATAATAATTAATGCTCTTAAAATTCTCTATCCGAGTGATTCCGTCTTTCGTGTGTCGTAGTAATGCAAATGACTGCTACGGAATTATTATATATCTCTGAAGACGTATGTAAATGGTCACTGTAACTTCACCAAGCCGAAAGTAAAATTTAAAAAGAGTTCTGCTGGTGGCTCTTCAAAGGTGTAACATGCGTTAGTAAACATTCCTGGGATACGACATAAGTGACAAAAAAGCGTTTCCAGCACATTTAGATGCTTTAGATCTAAATTTAATAATAATTAATGCTCTTAAAATTATCTATCCGAGTGATTCCGTCTTTCGTGTGTCGTAGTAATGCAAATGGGTGCTACGGAATTATTAGGTATCTCTGAAGACGTATGTAAATGGTCACTGTAACTTCACCAAGCCGAAAGTAAAATTTAAAAAGAGTTCTGCTGGTGGCTCTTCAAAGGTGTAACATGCGTTAGTAAACATTCCTGGGATACGACATAAGTGACAAAAAAGCTTTTCCAGTACATTTAAATGCTTTAGATCTGAATTTAATAATAATTAATGTTCTTAAAATTCTCTATCCGAGTGATTCCGTCTTTCGTGTGTCGTAGTAATGCAAATGGCTGCTACGGAATTATTAGATATCTCTGAAGACGTATGTAAATGGCCACTGTAACTTCACCAAGCCGAAAGTAAGTGTGTCGTAGTAATGCAAATGGCTGCTACGGAATTATTAGATATCTCTGAAGACGTATGTAAATGGTCACTGTAACTTCACCAAGCCGAAAGTAAAATTTAAAAATAGTTCTGCTGGTGGATCTTCAAAGGTGTAACATGCGTTAGTAAACATTCCTGGGATACGACATAAGTGACAAAAAAGCTTTTCCAGTACATTTAAATGCTTCAGATCTGAATTTAATAATATTTAATGTTCTTAAAATTCTCTATCCGAGTGATTCCGTCTTTCGTGTGTCGTAGTAATGCAAATTTCTGCTACGGAATTATTAGATATCTCTGAAGACGTATGTAAATGGTCACTGTAACTTCACCAAGCCGAAAGTAAAATTTAAAAATAGTTCTGCTGGTGGATCTTCAAAGGTGTAACATGCGTTAGTAAACACTCCTGGGATACGACATAAGTGACAAAAAAGCGTTTCCAGCATATTTAGATGCTTTAGATCTGAATTTAATAATAATTAATGCTCTTAAAATTCTCTATCCGAGTGATTCCGTCGTTCGTGTGTCGTAGTAATGCAAATGGCTGCTACGGAATTATTAGATATCTCTGAAGACGTATGTAAATGGTCACTGTAACTTCACCAAGCCGAAAGTAAAATTTAAAAATAGTTCTGGTAGTGGATCTTCAAAGGTGTAACATGCGTTACTGAACATTCCTGGGATACGACATAAGTGACAAAAAAGCTTTTCCAGTACATTTAAATGCTTTAGATCTGAATTTAATAATAATTAATGCTCTTAAAATTCTCTATCCGAGTGATTCCGTCTTTCGTGTGTCGTAGTAATGCAAATGACTGCTACGGAATTATTATATATCTCTGAAGACGTATGTAAATGGTCACTGTAACTTCACCAAGCCGAAAGTAAAATTTAAATAGAGTTCTGCTGGTGGCTCTTCAAAGGTGTAACATGCGTTAGTAAACATTCCTGGGATACGACATAAGTGACAAAAAAGCGTTTCCAGCACATTTAGATGTTTTAGATCTGAATTTAATAATAATTAATGCTCTTAAAATTCTCTATCCGAGTGATTCCGTCTTTCGTGTGTCGTAGTAATGCAAATGGCTGCTACGGAATTATTAGATATCTCTGAAGACGTATGTAAATGGTCACTGTAACTTCACCAAGCCGAAAGTAGAACTTAAAAATAGTTCTGCTGGTGGATCTTCAAAGGTGTAACATGCGTTAGTAAACATTCCTGGGATACGACATAAGTGACAAAAAAGCGTTTCCAGCACATTTAGATGCTTTAGATCTGAATTTAGTAATAATTAATGCTCTTAAAATTCTCTATCAGAGTGATTCCGCCTTTCGTGTGTCGTAGTAATGCAAATGGCTGCTACGGAGTTATTAGATATCTCTGAAGACGTATGTAAATGGTCACTGTAACTTCACCAAGCCGAAAGTAAAATTTAAATAGAGTTCTGCTGGTGGCTCTTCAAAGGTGTAACATGCGTTAGTAAACATTCCTGGGATACGACATAAGTGACAAAAAAGCGTTTCCAGCACATTTAGATGCTTTAGATCTGAATTTAATAATAATTAATGCTCTTAAAATTCTCTATCCGAGTGATTCCGTCTTTCGTGTGTCGTAGTAATGCAAAGGGCTGCTACGGAATTATTAGATATCTCTGAAGACTTATGTAAATGGTCACTGTAACTTCACCAAGCCGAAAGTAGAACTTAAAAATAGTTCTGCTGGTGGATCTTCAAAGGTGTAACATGCATTAGTAAACATTCCTGGGATACGACATAAGTGACAAAAAAGCGTTTCCAGCACATTTAGCTGCTTTAGATCTGAATTTAGTAATAATTAATGCTCTTAGAATTCTCTATCCGAGTGATTCCGCCTTTCGTGTGTCGTAATAATGCAAATGGCTGCTACGGAGTTTATTAGATATCTCTGAAGACGTATGTAAATGGTCACTGTAACTTCACCAAGCCGAAAGTAAAATTTAAAAAGAGTTCTGCTGGTGGCTCTTCAAAGGTGTAACATGCGTTAGTAAACATTCCTGGGATACGACATAAGTGACAAAAAAGCTTTTCCAGTACATTTAAATGCTTTAGATCTGAATTTAATAATAATTAATGCTCTTAAAATTCTCTATCCGAGTGATTCCGTCTTTCGTGTGTCGTAGTAATGCAAATGGCTGCTACGGAATTATTAGATATCTCTGAAGACGTATGTAAATGGTCACTGTAACTTCACCAAGCCGAAAGTAAAATTTAAAAATAGTTCTGCTGGTGGATCTTCAAAGGTGTAACATGCGTTAGTAAACATTCCTGGGATACGACATAAGTGACAAAAAAGCGTTTCCAGCATATTTAGATGCTTTAGATCTGAATTTAATAATAATTAATGCTCTTAAAATTCTCTATCCGAGTGATTCCGTCGTTCGTGTGTCGTAGTAATGCAAATGGCTGCTACGGAATTATTAGATATCTCTGAAGACGTATGTAAATGGTCACTGTAACTTCACCAAGCCGAAAGTAAAATTTAAAAATAGTTCTGGTAGTGGATCTTCAAAGGTGTAACATGCGTTACTGAACATTCCTGGGATACGACATAAGTGACAAAAAAGCTTTTCCAGTACATTTAAATGCTTTAGATCTGAATTTAATAATAATTAATGCTCTTAAAATTCTCTATCCGAGTGATTCCGTCTTTCGTGTGTCGTAGTAATGCAAATGACTGCTACGGAATTATTATATATCTCTGAAGACGTATGTAAATGGTCACTGTAACTTCACCAAGCCGAAAGTAAAATTTAAATAGAGTTCTGCTGGTGGCTCTTCAAAGGTGTAACATGCGTTAGTAAACATTCCTGGGATACGACATAAGTGACAAAAAAGCGTTTCCAGCACATTTAGATGCTTTAGATCTGATTTTAATAATAATTAATGCTCTTAAAATTCTCTATCCGAGTGATTCCGTCTTTCGTGTGTCGTAGTAATGCAAATGGCTGCTACGGAATTATTAGATATCTCTGAAGACGTATGTAAATGGTCACTGTAACTTCACCAAGCCGAAAGTAGAACTTAAAAAGAGTTCTGCTGGTGGATGTTCAAAGGTGTAACATGCGTTAGTAAACATTCCTGGGATACGACGTAAGTAACAAAAAAGCGTTTCCAGCACATTTAGATGCTTTAGATCTGAATTTAGTAATAATTAATGCTCTTAAAATTCTCTAACCGAGTGATTCCGCCTTTCGTGTGTCGTAGTAATGCAAATGGCTACTACGGAGTTATTAGATATCTCTGAAGACGTATGTAAATGGTCACTGTAACTTCACCAAGCCGAAAGTAAAATTTAAATAGAGTTCTGCTGGTGGCTCTTCAAAGGTGTAACATGCGTTAGTAAACATTCCTGGGATACGACATAAGTGACAAAAAAGCGTTTCCAGCACATTTAGATGCTTTAGATCTGAATTTAATAATAATTAATGCTCTTAAAATTCTCTATCCGAGTGATTCCGTCTTTCGTGTGTCGTAGTAATGCAAATGGCTGCTACGGAATTATTAGATATCTCTGAAGACTTATGTAAATGGTCACTGTAACTTCACCAAGCCGAAAATAGAACTTAAAAATAGTTCTGCTGGTGGATCTTCAAAGGTGTAACATGCGTTAGTAAACATTCCTGGGATACGACATAAGTGACAAAAAAGCTTTTCCAGTACATTTAAATGCTTTAGATCTGAATTTAATAATAATTAATGCTCTTAAAATTCTCTATCCGAGTGATTCCGTCTTTCGTGTGTCGTAGTAATGCAAATGGCTGCTACGGAATTATTAGATATCTTTGAAGACGTATGTAAATGGCCACTGTAACTTCACCAAGCCGAAAGTAAAATTTAAAAATAGTTCTGCTGGTGTATCTTCAAAGGTGTAACATGCGTTACTGAACATTCCTGGGATACGACATAAGTGACAAAAAAGCTTTTCCAGTACATTTAAATGCTTTAGATCTGAATTTAATAATAATTAATGCTCTTAAAATTCTCTATCCGAGTGATTCCGTCTTTCGTGTGTCGTAGTAATGCAAATGACTCCTACGGAATTATTATATATCTCTGAAGACGTATGTAAATGGTCACTGTAACTTCACCAAGCCGAAAGTAAAATTTAAAAAGAGTTCTGCTGGTGGCTCTTCAAAGGTGTAACATGCGTTAGTAAACATTCCTGGGATACGACATAAGTGACAAAAAAGCGTTTCCAGCACATTTAGATGCTTTAGATCTGAATTTAATAATAATTAATGCTCTTAAAATTCTCTATCCGAGTGATTGCGCGTTTCCTGTGTCGTAGTAATGCAAATGGGTGCTACGGAATTATTAGGTATCTCTGAAGACGTATGTAAATGGTCACTGTAACTTCACCAAGCCGAAAGTAAAATTTAAAAAGAGTTCTGCTGGTGGCTCTTCAAAGGTGTAACATGCGTTAGTAAACATTCCTGGGATACGACATAAGTGACAAAAAAGCTTTTCCAGTACATTTAAATGCTTTAGATCTAAATTTAATAATAATTAATGTTCTTAAAATTCTCTATCCGAGTGATTCCGTCTTTCGTGTGTCGTAGTAATGCAAATGGCTGCTACGGAATTATTAGATATCTCTGAAGACGTATGTAAATGGCCACTGTAACTTCACCAAGCCGAAAGTAAGTGTGTCGTAGTAATGCAAATGGCTGCTACGGAATTATTAGATATCTCTGAAGACGTATGTAAATGGTCACTGTAACTTCACCAAGCCGAAAGTAAAATTTAAAAATAGTTCTGCTGGTGGATCTTCAAAGGTGTAACATGCGTTAGTAAACATTCCTGGGATACGACATAAGTGACAAAAAAGCTTTTCCAGTACATTTAAATGCTTTAGATCTGAATTTAATAATAATTAATGCTCTTAAAATTCTCTATCCGAGTGATTCCGTCTTTCGTGTGTCGTAGTAATGCAAATGACTGCTACGGAATTATTATATATCTCTGAAGACGTATGTAAATGGTCACTGTAACTTCACCAAGCCGAAAGTAAAATTTAAAAAGAGTTCTGCTGGTGGCTCTTCAAAGGTGTAACATGCGTTAGTAAACATTCCTGGGATACGACATAAGTGACAAAAAAGCGTTTCCAGCACATTTAGATGCTTTAGATCTAAATTTAATAATAATTAATGCTCTTAAAATTCTCTATCCGAGTGATTCCGTCTTTCGTGTGTCGTAGTAATGCAAATGGGTGCTACGGAATTATTAGGTATCTCTGAAGACGTATGTAAATGGTCACTGTAACTTCACCAAGCCGAAAGTAAAATTTAAAAAGAGTTCTGCTGGTGGCTCTTCAAAGGTGTAACATGCGTTAGTAAACATTCCTGGGATACGACATAAGTGACAAAAAAGCTTTTCCAGTACATTTAAATGCTTTAGATCTGAATTTAATAATAATTAATGTTCTTAAAATTCTCTATCCGAGTGATTCCGTCTTTCGTGTGTCGTAGTAATGCAAATGGCTGCTACGGAATTATTAGATATCTCTGAAGACGTATGTAAATGGCCACTGTAACTTCACCAAGCCGAAAGTAAGTGTGTCGTAGTAATGCAAATGGCTGCTACGGAATTATTAGATATCTCTGAAGACGTATGTAAATGGTCACTGTAACTTCACCAAGCCGAAAGTAAAATTTAAAAATAGTTCTGCTGGTGGATCTTCAAAGGTGTAACATGCGTTAGTAAACATTCCTGGGATACGACATAAGTGACAAAAAAGCTTTTCCAGTACATTTAAATGCTTCAGATCTGAATTTAATAATATTTAATGTTCTTAAAATTCTCTATCCGAGTGATTCCGTCTTTCGTGTGTCGTAGTAATGCAAATTTCTGCTACGGAATTATTAGATATCTCTGAAGACGTATGTAAATGGTCACTGTAACTTCACCAAGCCGAAAGTAAAATTTAAAAATAGTTCTGCTGGTGGATCTTCAAAGGTGTAACATGCGTTAGTAAACATTCCTGGGATACGACATAAGTGACAAAAAAGCGTTTCCAGCATATTTAGATGCTTTAGATCTGAATTTAATAATAATTAATGCTCTTAAAATTCTCTATCCGAGTGATTCCGTCGTTCGTGTGTCGTAGTAATGCAAATGGCTGCTACGGAATTATTAGATATCTCTGAAGACGTATGTAAATGGTCACTGTAACTTCACCAAGCCGAAAGTAAAATTTAAAAATAGTTCTGGTAGTGGATCTTCAAAGGTGTAACATGCGTTACTGAACATTCCTGGGATACGACATAAGTGACAAAAAAGCTTTTCCAGTACATTTAAATGCTTTAGATCTGAATTTAATAATAATTAATGCTCTTAAAATTCTCTATCCGAGTGATTCCGTCTTTCGTGTGTCGTAGTAATGTAAATGACTGCTACGGAATTATTATATATCTCTGAAGACGTATGTAAATGGTCACTGTAACTTCACCAAGCCGAAAGTAAAATTTAAATAGAGTTCTGCTGGTGGCTCTTCAAAGGTGTAACATGCGTTAGTAAACATTCCTGGGATACGACATAAGTGACAAAAAAGCGTTTCCAGCACATTTAGATGTTTTAGATCTGAATTTAATAATAATTAATGCTCTTAAAATTCTCTATCCGAGTGATTCCGTCTTTCGTGTGTCGTAGTAATGCAAATGGCTGCTACGGAATTATTAGATATCTCTGAAGACGTATGTAAATGGTCACTGTAACTTCACCAAGCCGAAAGTAGAACTTAAAAATAGTTCTGCTGGTGGATCTTCAAAGGTGTAACATGCGTTAGTAAACATTCCTGGGATACGACATAAGTGACAAAAAAGCGTTTCCAGCACATTTAGATGCTTTAGATCTGAATTTAGTAATAATTAATGCTCTTAAAATTCTCTATCAGAGTGATTCCGCCTTTCGTGTGTCGTAGTAATGCAAATGGCTGCTACGGAGTTATTAGATATCTCTGAAGACGTATGTAAATGGTCACTGTAACTTCACCAAGCCGAAAGTAAAATTAAATAGAGTTCTGCTGGTGGCTCTTCAAAGGTGTAACATGCGTTAGTAAACATTCCTGGGATACGACATAAGTGACAAAAAAGCGTTTCCAGCACATTTAGATGCTTTAGATCTGAATTTAGTAATAATTAATGCTCTTAAAATTCTCTATCAGAGTGATTCCGCCTTTCGTGTGTCGTAGTAATGCAAATGGCTGCTACGGAGTTATTAGATATCTCTGAAGACGTATGTAAATGGTCACTGTAACTTCACCAAGCCGAAAGTAAAATTTAAATAGAGTTCTGCTGGTGGCTCTTCAAAGGTGTAACATGCGTTAGTAAACATTCCTGGGATACGACATAAGTGACAAAAAAGCGTTTCCAGCACATTTAGATGTTTTAGATCTGAATTTAATAATAATTAATGCTCTTAAAATTCTCTATCCGAGTGATTCCGTCTTTCGTGTGTCGTAGTAATGCAAATGGCTGCTACGGAATTATTAGATATCTCTGAAGACGTATGTAAATGGTCACTGTAACTTCACCAAGCCGAAAGTAGAACTTAAAAATAGTTCTGCTGGTGGATCTTCAAAGGTGTAACATGCGTTAGTAAACATTCCTGGGATACGACATAAGTGACAAAAAAGCGTTTCCAGCACATTTAGATGCTTTAGATCTGAATTTAGTAATAATTAATGCTCTTAAAATTCTCTATCAGAGTGATTCCGCCTTTCGTGTGTCGTAGTAATGCAAATGGCTGCTACGGAGTTATTAGATATCTCTGAAGACGTATGTAAATGGTCACTGTAACTTCACCAAGCCGAAAGTAAAATTTAAATAGAGTTCTGCTGGTGGCTCTTCAAAGGTGTAACATGCGTTAGTAAACATTCCTGGGATACGACATAAGTGACAAAAAAGCGTTTCCAGCACATTTAGATGCTTTAGATCTGAATTTAGTAATAATTAATGCTCTTAAAATTCTCTATCAGAGTGATTCCGCCTTTCGTGTGTCGTAGTAATGCAAATGGCTGCTACGGAGTTATTAGATATCTCTGAAGACGTATGTAAATGGTCACTGTAACTTCACCAAGCCGAAAGTAAAATTTAAATAGAGTTCTGCTGGTGGCTCTTCAAAGGTGTAACATGCGTTAGTAAACATTCCTGGGATACGACATAAGTGACAAAAAAGCGTTTCCAGCACATTTAGATGCTTTAGATCTGAATTTAATAATAATTAATGCTCTTAAAATTCTCTATCCGAGTGATTCCGTCTTTCGTGTGTCGTAGTAATGCAAAGGGCTGCTACGGAATTATTAGATATCTCTGAAGACTTATGTAAATGGTCACTGTAACTTCACCAAGCCGAAAGTAGAACTTAAAAATAGTTCTGCTGGTGGATCTTCAAAGGTGTAACATGCATTAGTAAACATTCCTGGGATACGACATAAGTGACAAAAAAGCGTTTCCAGCACATTTAGCTGCTTTAGATCTGAATTTAGTAATAATTAATGCTCTTAAAATTCTCTATCCGAGTGATTCCGCCTTTCGTGTGTCGTAATAATGCAAATGGCTGCTACGGAGTTTATTAGATATCTCTGAAGACGTATGTAAATGGTCACTGTAACTTCGCCAAGCCGAAAGTAAAATTTAAAAAGAGTTCTGCTGGTGGCTCTTCAAAGGTGTAACATGCGTTAGTAAACATTCCTGGGATACGACATAAGTGACAAAAAAGCTTTTCCAGTACATTTAAATGCTTTAGATCTGAATTTAATAATAATTAATGCTCTTAAAATTCTCTATCCGAGTGATTCCGTCTTTCGTGTGTCGTAGTAATGCAAATGGCTGCTACGGAATTATTAGATATCTCTGAAGACGTATGTAAATGGCCACTGTAACTTCACCAAGCCGAAAGTAAAATTTAAAAATAGTTCTGCTGGTGTATCTTCAAAGGTGTAACATGCGTTACTGAACATTCCTGGGATACGACATAAGTGACAAAAAAGCTTTTCCAGTACATTTAAATGCTTTAGATCTGATTTTAATAATAATTAATGCTCATAAAATTCTCTATCCGAGTGATTCCGTCTTTCGTGTGTCGTAGTAATGCAAATGACTCCTACGGAATTATTATATATCTCTGAAGACGTATGTAAATGGTCACTGTAACTTCACCAAGCCGAAAGTAAAATTTAAAAAGAGTTCTACTGGTGGCTCTTCAAAGGTGTAACATGCGTTAGTAAACATTCCTGGGATACGACATAAGTGACAAAAAAGCGTTTCCAGCACATTTAGATGCTTTAGATCTGAATTTAATAATAATTAATGCTCTTAAAATTCTCTATCCGAGTGATTCCGTCTTTCCTGTGTCGTAGTAATGCAAATGGCTGCTACGGAATTATTAGATATCTCTGAAGACGTATGTAAATGGTCACTGTAACTTCACCAAGCCGAAAGTAAAATTTAAAAATAGTTCTGCTGGTGGATCTTCAAAGGTGTAACATGCGTTAGTAAACATTCCTGGGATACGACATAAGTGACAAAAAATCTTTTCCAGTACATTTAAATGCTTTAGATCTGAATTTAATAATATTTAATGCTCTTAAAATTCTCTATCCGAGTGATTCCGTCTTTCGTGTGTCGTAGTAATGCAAATGGCTGCTACGGAATTATTAGATATCTCTGAAGACGTATGTATATGGTCACTGTAACTTCACCAAGCCGAAAGTGAAATTTAAAAATAGTTCTGCTGGTGGATCTTCAAAGGTGTAACATGCGTTAGTAAACATTCCTGGGATACGACATAAGTGACAAAAAAGCTTTTCCAGTACATTTAAATGCTTTAGATCTGAATTTAATAATAATTAATGTTCTTAAAATTCTCTATCCGAGTGATTCCGTCTTTCGTGTGTCGTAGTAATGCAAATGGCTGCTACGGAATTATTAGATATCTCTGAAGACGTATGTAAATGGCCACTGTAACTTCACCAAGCCGAAAGTAAAATTTAAAAATAGTTCTGCTGGTGTAATTTCAAAGGTGTAACATGCGTTACTGAACATTCCTGGGATACGACATACGTGACAAGAAAGCTTTTACAGTACATTTAAATGCTTTAGATCTGAATTTAATAATAATTAATGCTCTTAAAATTCTCTATCCGAGTGATTCCGTCTTTCGTGTGTCGTAGTAATGCAAATGACTGCTACGGAATTATTATATATCTCTAAAGACGTATGTAAATGGTCACTGTAACTTCACCAAGCCGAAAGTAAAATTTAAAAAGAGTTCTGCTGGTGGCTCTTCAAAGGTGTAACATGCGTTAGTAAACATTCCTGGGATACGACATAAGTGACAAAAAAGCGTTTCCAGCACTTTTAGATGCTTTAGATCTGAATTTAATAATAATTAATGCTCTTAAAATTCTCTATCCGAGTGATTCCGTCTTTCGTGTGTCGTAGTAATGCAAATGGCTGCTACGGAATTATTAGATATCTCTGAAGACGTATGTAAATGGTCACTGTAACTTCACCAAGCCGAAAGTAAAATTTAAAAATAGTTCTGCTGGTGGATCTTCAAAGGTGTAACATGCGTTAGTAAACATTCCTGGGATACGACATAAGTGACAAAAAAGCTTTTCCAGTACATTTAAATGCTTTAGATCTGAATTTAATAATATTTAATGCTCTTAAAATTCTCTATCCGAGTGATTCCGTCTTTCGTGTGTCGTAGTAATGCAAATGGCTGCTACGGAATTATTAGATATCTCTGAAGACGTATGTAAATGGTCACTGTAACTTCACCAAGCCGAAAGTAAAATTTAAAAATAGTTCTGCTGGTGGATCTTCAAAGGTGTAACATGCGTTAGTAAACATTCCTGGGATACGACATAAGTGACAAAAAAGCTTTTCCAGTACATTTAAATGCTTTAGATCTGAATTTAATAATATTTAATGCTCTTAAAATTCTCTATCCGAGTGATTCCGTCTTTCGTGTGTCGTAGTAATGCAAATGGCTGCTACGGAATTATTAGATATCTCTGAAGACGTATGTAAATGGTCACTGTAACTTCACCAAGCCGAAAGTAAAATTTAAAAATAGTTCTGCTGGTGGATCTTCAAAGGTGTAACATGCGTTAGTAAACATTCCTGGGATACGACATAAGTGACAAAAAAGCGTTTCCAGCATATTTAGATGCTTTAGATCTGAATTTAATAATAATTAATGCTCTTAAAATTCTCTATCCGAGTGATTCCGTCTTTCGTGTGTCGTAGTAATGCAAATGGCTGCTACGGAATTATTAGATATCTCTGAAGACGTATGTAAATGGTCACTGTAACTTCACCAAGCCGAAAGTAAAATTTAAAAATAGTTCTGCTGGTGGATCTTCAAAGGTGTAACATGCGTTAGTAAACATTCCTGGGATACGACATAAGTGACAAAAAAGCGTTTCCAGCATATTTAGATGCTTTAGATCTGAATTTAATAATAATTAATGCTCTTAAAATTCTCTATCCGAGTGATTCCGTCTTTCGTGTGTCGTAGTAATGCAAATGGCTGCTACGGAATTATTAGATATCTCTGAAGACGTATGTATATGGTCACTGTAACTTCACCAAGCCGAAAGTGAAATTTAAAAATAGTTCTGCTGGTGGATCTTCAAAGGTGTAACATGCGTTAGTAAACATTCCTGGGATACGACATAAGTGACAAAAAAGCTTTTCCAGTACATTTAAATGCTTTAGATCTGAATTTAATAATAATTAATGTTCTTAAAATTCTCTATCCGAGTGATTCCGTCTTTCGTGTGTCGTAGTAATGCAAATGGCTGTTACGGAATTATTAGATATCTCTGAAGACGTATGTATATGGTCACTGTAACTTCACCAAGCCGAAAGTGAAATTTAAAAATAGTTCTGCTGGTGGATCTTCAAAGGTGTAACATGCGTTAGTAAACATTCCTGGGATACGACATAAGTGACAAAAAAGCGTTTCCAGCACATTTAGATGCTTTAGATCTGAATTTAGTAATAATTAATGCTCTTAAAATTCGCTATCCGAGTGATTCCGCCTTTCGTGTGTCGTAGTAATGCAAATGGCTGCTACAGAGTTTATTAGATATCTCTGAAGACGTATGTAAATGGTCACTGTAACTTCACCAAGCCGAAAGTAAAATTTAAAAAGAGTTCTGCTGGTGGCTCTTCAAAGGTGTAACATGCGTTAGTAAACATTCCTGGGATACGACATAAGTGACAAAAAAGCGTTTCCAGCATATTTAGATGCTTTAGATCTGAATTTAATAATAATTAATGCTCTTAAAATTCTCTATCCGAGTGATTCCGTCTTTCGTGTGTCGTAGTAATGCAAATGGCTGCTACGGAATTATTAGATATCTCTGAAGACGTATGTAAATGGTCACTGTAACTTCACCAAGCCGAAAGTAAAATTTAAAAATAGTTCTGCTGGTGGATCTTCAAAGGTGTAACATGCGTTAGTAAACATTCCTGGGATACGACATAAGTGACAAAAAAGCTTTTCCAGTACATTTAAATGCTTTAGATCTGAATTTAATAATATTTAATGCTCTTAAAATTCTCTATCCGAGTGATTCCGTCTTTCGTGTGTCGTAGTAATGCAAATGGCTGCTACGGAATTATTAGATATCTCTGAAGACGTATGTAAATGGTCACTGTAACTTCACCAAGCCGAAAGTAAAATTTAAAAATAGTTCTGCTGGTGGATCTTCAAAGGTGTAACATGCGTTAGTAAACATTCCTGGGATACGACATAAGTGACAAAAAAGCGTTTCCAGCATATTTAGATGCTTTAGATCTGAATTTAATAATAATTAATGCTCTTAAAATTCTCTATCCGAGTGATTCCGTCTTTCGTGTGTCGTAGTAATGCAAATGGCTGCTACGGAATTATTAGATATCTCTGAAGACGTATGTAAATGGTCACTGTAACTTCACCAAGCCGAAAGTAAAATTTAAAAATAGTTCTGCTGGTGGATCTTCAAAGGTGTAACATGCGTTAGTAAACATTCCTGGGATACGACATAAGTGACAAAAAAGCGTTTCCAGCATATTTAGATGCTTTAGATCTGAATTTAATAATAATTAATGCTCTTAAAATTCTCTATCCGAGTGATTCCGTCTTTCGTGTGTCGTAGTAATGCAAATGGCTGCTACGGAATTATTAGATATCTCTGAAGACGTATGTATATGGTCACTGTAACTTCACCAAGCCGAAAGTGAAATTTAAAAATAGTTCTGCTGGTGGATCTTCAAAGGTGTAACATGCGTTAGTAAACATTCCTGGGATACGACATAAGTGACAAAAAAGCTTTTCCAGTACATTTAAATGCTTTAGATCTGAATTTAATAATATTTAATGCTCTTAAAATTCTCTATCCGAGTGATTCCGTCTTTCGTGTGTCGTAGTAATGCAAATGGCTGCTACGGAATTATTAGATATCTCTGAAGACGTATGTAAATGGTCACTGTAACTTCACCAAGCCGAAAGTAAAATTTAAAAATAGTTCTGCTGGTGGATCTTCAAAGGTGTAACATGCGTTAGTAAACATTCCTGGGATACGACATAAGTGACAAAAAAGCTTTTCCAGTACATTTAAATGCTTTAGATCTGAATTTAATAATATTTAATGCTCTTAAAATTCTCTATCCGAGTGATTCCGTCTTTCGTGTGTCGTAGTAATGCAAATGGCTGCTACGGAATTATTAGATATCTCTGAAGACGTATGTAAATGGTCACTGTAACTTCACCAAGCCGAAAGTAAAATTTAAAAATAGTTCTGCTGGTGGATCTTCAAAGGTGTAACATGCGTTAGTAAACATTCCTGGGATACGACATAAGTGACAAAAAAGCGTTTCCAGCATATTTAGATGCTTTAGATCTGAATTTAATAATAATTAATGCTCTTAAAATTCTCTATCCGAGTGATTCCGTCTTTCGTGTGTCGTAGTAATGCAAATGGCTGCTACGGAATTATTAGATATCTCTGAAGACGTATGTAAATGGTCACTGTAACTTCACCAAGCCGAAAGTAAAATTTAAAAATAGTTCTGCTGGTGGATCTTCAAAGGTGTAACATGCGTTAGTAAACATTCCTGGGATACGACATAAGTGACAAAAAAGCGTTTCCAGCATATTTAGATGCTTTAGATCTGAATTTAATAATAATTAATGCTCTTAAAATTCTCTATCCGAGTGATTCCGTCTTTCGTGTGTCGTAGTAATGCAAATGGCTGCTACGGAATTATTAGATATCTCTGAAGACGTATGTATATGGTCACTGTAACTTCACCAAGCCGAAAGTGAAATTTAAAAATAGTTCTGCTGGTGGATCTTCAAAGGTGTAACATGCGTTAGTAAACATTCCTGGGATACGACATAAGTGACAAAAAAGCTTTTCCAGTACATTTAAATGCTTTAGATCTGAATTTAATAATAATTAATGTTCTTAAAATTCTCTATCCGAGTGATTCCGTCTTTCGTGTGTCGTAGTAATGCAAATGGCTGTTACGGAATTATTAGATATCTCTGAAGACGTATGTATATGGTCACTGTAACTTCACCAAGCCGAAAGTGAAATTTAAAAATAGTTCTGCTGGTGGATCTTCAAAGGTGTAACATGCGTTAGTAAACATTCCTGGGATACGACATAAGTGACAAAAAAGCGTTTCCAGCACATTTAGATGCTTTAGATCTGAATTTAGTAATAATTAATGCTCTTAAAATTCGCTATCCGAGTGATTCCGCCTTTCGTGTGTCGTAGTAATGCAAATGGCTGCTACAGAGTTTATTAGATATCTCTGAAGACGTATGTAAATGGTCACTGTAACTTCACCAAGCCGAAAGTAAAATTTAAAAAGAGTTCTGCTGGTGGCTCTTCAAAGGTGTAACATGCGTTAGTAAACATTCCTGGGATACGACATAAGTGACAAAAAAGCGTTTCCAGCATATTTAGATGCTTTAGATCTGAATTTAATAATAATTAATGCTCTTAAAATTCTCTATCCGAGTGATTCCGTCTTTCGTGTGTCGTAGTAATGCAAATGGCTGCTACGGAATTATTAGATATCTCTGAAGACGTATGTAAATGGTCACTGTAACTTCACCAAGCCGAAAGTAAAATTTAAAAATAGTTCTGCTGGTGGATCTTCAAAGGTGTAACATGCGTTAGTAAACATTCCTGGGATACGACATAAGTGACAAAAAAGCTTTTCCAGTACATTTAAATGCTTTAGATCTGAATTTAATAATATTTAATGCTCTTAAAATTCTCTATCCGAGTGATTCCGTCTTTCGTGTGTCGTAGTAATGCAAATGGCTGCTACGGAATTATTAGATATCTCTGAAGACGTATGTAAATGGTCACTGTAACTTCACCAAGCCGAAAGTAAAATTTAAAAATAGTTCTGCTGGTGGATCTTCAAAGGTGTAACATGCGTTAGTAAACATTCCTGGGATACGACATAAGTGACAAAAAAGCGTTTCCAGCATATTTAGATGCTTTAGATCTGAATTTAATAATAATTAATGCTCTTAAAATTCTCTATCCGAGTGATTCCGTCTTTCGTGTGTCGTAGTAATGCAAATGGCTGCTACGGAATTATTAGATATCTCTGAAGACGTATGTAAATGGTCACTGTAACTTCACCAAGCCGAAAGTAAAATTTAAAAATAGTTCTGCTGGTGGATCTTCAAAGGTGTAACATGCGTTAGTAAACATTCCTGGGATACGACATAAGTGACAAAAAAGCGTTTCCAGCATATTTAGATGCTTTAGATCTGAATTTAATAATAATTAATGCTCTTAAAATTCTCTATCCGAGTGATTCCGTCTTTCGTGTGTCGTAGTAATGCAAATGGCTGCTACGGAATTATTAGATATCTCTGAAGACGTATGTATATGGTCACTGTAACTTCACCAAGCCGAAAGTGAAATTTAAAAATAGTTCTGCTGGTGGATCTTCAAAGGTGTAACATGCGTTAGTAAACATTCCTGGGATACGACATAAGTGACAAAAAAGCTTTTCCAGTACATTTAAATGCTTTAGATCTGAATTTAATAATATTTAATGCTCTTAAAATTCTCTATCCGAGTGATTCCGTCTTTCGTGTGTCGTAGTAATGCAAATGGCTGCTACGGAATTATTAGATATCTCTGAAGACGTATGTAAATGGTCACTGTAACTTCACCAAGCCGAAAGTAAAATTTAAAAATAGTTCTGCTGGTGGATCTTCAAAGGTGTAACATGCGTTAGTAAACATTCCTGGGATACGACATAAGTGACAAAAAAGCGTTTCCAGCATATTTAGATGCTTTAGATCTGAATTTAATAATAATTAATGCTCTTAAAATTCTCTATCCGAGTGATTCCGTCTTTCGTGTGTCGTAGTAATGCAAATGGCTGCTACGGAATTATTAGATATCTCTGAAGACGTATGTAAATGGTCACTGTAACTTCACCAAGCCGAAAGTAAAATTTAAAAATAGTTCTGCTGGTGGATCTTCAAAGGTGTAACATGCGTTAGTAAACATTCCTGGGATACGACATAAGTGACAAAAAAGCGTTTCCAGCATATTTAGATGCTTTAGATCTGAATTTAATAATAATTAATGCTCTTAAAATTCTCTATCCGAGTGATTCCGTCTTTCGTGTGTCGTAGTAATGCAAATGGCTGCTACGGAATTATTAGATATCTCTGAAGACGTATGTATATGGTCACTGTAACTTCACCAAGCCGAAAGTGAAATTTAAAAATAGTTCTGCTGGTGGATCTTCAAAGGTGTAACATGCGTTAGTAAACATTCCTGGGATACGACATAAGTGACAAAAAAGCTTTTCCAGTACATTTAAATGCTTTAGATCTGAATTTAATAATAATTAATGTTCTTAAAATTCTCTATCCGAGTGATTCCGTCTTTCGTGTGTCGTAGTAATGCAAATGGCTGCTACGGAATTATTAGATATCTCTGAAGACGTATGTATATGGTCACTGTAACTTCACCAAGCCGAAAGTGAAATTTAAAAATAGTTCTGCTGGTGGATCTTCAAAGGTGTAACATGCGTTAGTAAACATTCCTGGGATACGACATAAGTGACAAAAAAGCGTTTCCAGCACATTTAGATGCTTTAGATCTGAATTTAGTAATAATTAATGCTCTTAAAATTCGCTATCCGAGTGATTCCGTCTTTCGTGTGTCGTAGTAATGCAAATGGCTGCTACGGAATTATTAGATATCTCTGAAGACGTATGTAAATGGCCACTGTAACTTCACCAAACCGAAAGTAAAATTTAAAAATAGTTCTGCTGGTGTATCTTCAAAGGTGTAACATGCGTTACTGAACATTCCTGGGATACGACATAAGTGACAAAAAAGCTTTTCCAGTACATTTAAATGCTTTAGATCTGAATTTAATAATAATTAATGCTCTTAAAATTCTCTATCCGAGTGATTCCGCCTTTCCTGTGTCGTAGTAATGCAAATGGCTGCTACGGAATTATTAGATATCTCTGAAGACGTATGTAAATGGTCACTGTAACTTCACCAAGCCGAAAGTAAAATTTAAAAATAGTTCTGCTGGTGGATCTTCAAAGGTGTAACATGCGTTAGTAAACATTCCTGGGATACGACATAAGTGACAAAAAAGCTTTTCCAGTACATTTAAATGCTTTAGATCTGAATTTAATAATATTTAATGCTCTTAAAATTCTCTATCCGAGTGATTCCGTCTTTCGTGTGTCGTAGTAATGCAAATGACTGCTACGGAATTATTAGATATCTCTGAAGACGTATGTAAATGGTCACTGTAACTTCACCAAGCCGAAAGTAAAATTTAAAAATAGTTCTGCTGGTGGATCTTCAAAGGTGTAACATGCGTTAGTAAACATTCCTGGGATACGACATAAGTGACAAAAAAGCGTTTCCAGCATATTTAGATGCTTTAGATCTGAATTTAATAATAAATGCTCTTAAAATTCTCTATCCGAGTGATTCCGTCTTTCGTGTGTCGTAGTAATGCAAATGGCTGCTACGGAATTATTAGATATCTCTGAAGACGTATGTAAATGGTCACTGTAACTTCACCAAGCCGAAAGTGAAATTTAAAAATAGTTCTGCTGGTGGATCTTCAAAGGTGTAACATGCGTTAGTAAACATTCCTGGGATACGACATAAGTGACAAAAAAGCTTTTTCAGTACATTTAAATGATTTAGAACTGAATTTAATAATAATTAATGCTCTTAAAATTCTCTATCCGAGTGATTCCGTCTTTCGTGTGTCGTAGTAATGCAAGTGGCTGCTACGGAATTATTAGATATCTCTGAAGACGTATGTAAATGGTCACTGTAACTTCACCAAGCCGAAAGTAAAATTTAAAAATAGTTCTGCTGGTGGATCTTCAAAGGTGTAACATGCGTTAGTAAACATTCCTGGGATACGACATAAGTGACAAAAAAGCGTTTCCAGCACATTTAGATGCTTTAGATCTGAATTTAGTAATAATTAATGCTCTTAAAATTCGCTATCCGAGTGATTCCGTCTTTCGTGTGTCGTAGTAATGCAAATGGCTGCTACGGAATTATTAGATATCTCTGAAGACGTATGTAAATGGCCACTGTAACTTCACCAAACCGAAAGTAAAATTTAAAAATAGTTCTGCTGGTGTATCTTCAAAGGTGTAACATGCGTTACTAAACATTCCTGGGATACGACATAAGTGACAAAAAAGCGTTTCCAGCATATTTAGATGCTTTAGATCTGAATTTAATAATAATTAATGCTCTTAAAATTCTCTATCCGAGTGATTCCGTCTTTCGTGTGTCGTAGTAATGCAAATGGCTGCTACGGAATTATTAGATATCTCTGAAGACGTATGTAAATGGTCACTGTAACTTCACCAAGCCGAAAGTAAAATTTAAAAATAGTTCTGCTGGTGGATCTTCAAAGGTGTAACATGCGTTAGTAAACATTCCTGGGATACGACATAAGTGACAAAAAAGCGTTTCCAGCATATTTAGATGCTTTAGATCTGAATTTAATAATAATTAATGCTCTTAAAATTCTCTATCCGAGTGATTCCGTCTTTCGTGTGTCGTAGTAATGCAAATGGCTGCTACGGAATTATTAGATATCTCTGAAGACGTATGTATATGGTCACTGTAACTTCACCAAGCCGAAAGTGAAATTTAAAAATAGTTCTGCTGGTGGATCTTCAAAGGTGTAACATGCGTTAGTAAACATTCCTGGGATACGACATAAGTGACAAAAAAGCTTTTCCAGTACATTTAAATGCTTTAGATCTGAATTTAATAATAATTAATGTTCTTAAAATTCTCTATCCGAGTGATTCCGTCTTTCGTGTGTCGTAGTAATGCAAATGGCTGTTACGGAATTATTAGATATCTCTGAAGACGTATGTATATGGTCACTGTAACTTCACCAAGCCGAAAGTGAAATTTAAAAATAGTTCTGCTGGTGGATCTTCAAAGGTGTAACATGCGTTACTAAACATTCCTGGGATACGACATAAGTGACAAAAAAGCGTTTCCAGCATATTTAGATGCTTTAGATCTGAATTTAATAATAATTAATGCTCTTAAAATTCTCTATCCGAGTGATTCCGTCTTTCGTGTGTCGTAGTAATGCAAATGGCTGCTACGGAATTATTAGATATCTCTGAAGACGTATGTAAATGGTCACTGTAACTTCACCAAGCCGAAAGTAAAATTTAAAAATAGTTCTGCTGGTGGATCTTCAAAGGTGTAACATGCGTTAGTAAACATTCCTGGGATACGACATAAGTGACAAAAAAGCGTTTCCAGCATATTTAGATGCTTTAGATCTGAATTTAATAATAATTAATGCTCTTAAAATTCTCTATCCGAGTGATTCCGTCTTTCGTGTGTCGTAGTAATGCAAATGGCTGCTACGGAATTATTAGATATCTCTGAAGACGTATGTATATGGTCACTGTAACTTCACCAAGCCGAAAGTGAAATTTAAAAATAGTTCTGCTGGTGGATCTTCAAAGGTGTAACATGCGTTAGTAAACATTCCTGGGATACGACATAAGTGACAAAAAAGCTTTTCCAGTACATTTAAATGCTTTAGATCTGAATTTAATAATAATTAATGTTCTTAAAATTCTCTATCCGAGTGATTCCGTCTTTCGTGTGTCGTAGTAATGCAAATGGCTGTTACGGAATTATTAGATATCTCTGAAGACGTATGTATATGGTCACTGTAACTTCACCAAGCCGAAAGTGAAATTTAAAAATAGTTCTGCTGGTGGATCTTCAAAGGTGTAACATGCGTTAGTAAACATTCCTGGGATACGACATAAGTGACAAAAAAGCGTTTCCAGCACATTTAGATGCTTTAGATCTGAATTTAGTAATAATTAATGCTCTTAAAATTCGCTATCCGAGTGATTCCGCCTTTCGTGTGTCGTAGTAATGCAAATGGCTGCTACAGAGTTTATTAGATATCTCTGAAGACGTATGTAAATGGTCACTGTAACTTCACCAAGCCGAAAGTAAAATTTAAAAAGAGTTCTGCTGGTGGCTCTTCAAAGGTGTAACATGCGTTAGTAAACATTCCTGGGATACGACATAAGTGACAAAAAAGCGTTTCCAGCATATTTAGATGCTTTAGATCTGAATTTAAAAATAATTAATGCTCTTAAAATTCTCTATCCGAGTGATTCCGTCTTTCGTGTGTCGTAGTAATGCAAATGGCTGCTACGGAATTATTAGATATCTCTGAAGACGTATGTAAATGGTCACTGTAACTTCACCAAGCCGAAAGTAAAATTTAAAAATAGTTCTGCTGGTGGATCTTCAAAGGTGTAACATGCGTTAGTAAACATTCCTGGGATACGACATAAGTGACAAAAAAGCTTTTCCAGTACATTTAAATGCTTTAGATCTGAATTTAATAATATTTAATGCTCTTAAAATTCTCTATCCGAGTGATTCCGTCTTTCGTGTGTCGTAGTAATGCAAATGGCTGCTACGGAATTATTAGATATCTCTGAAGACGTATGTAAATGGTCACTGTAACTTCACCAAGCCGAAAGTAAAATTTAAAAATAGTTCTGCTGGTGGATCTTCAAAGGTGTAACATGCGTTAGTAAACATTCCTGGGATACGACATAAGTGACAAAAAAGCGTTTCCAGCATATTTAGATGCTTTAGATCTGAATTTAATAATAATTAATGCTCTTAAAATTCTCTATCCGAGTGATTCCGTCTTTCGTGTGTCGTAGTAATGCAAATGGCTGCTACGGAATTATTAGATATCTCTGAAGACGTATGTAAATGGTCACTGTAACTTCACCAAGCCGAAAGTAAAATTTAAAAATAGTTCTGCTGGTGGATCTTCAAAGGTGTAACATGCGTTAGTAAACATTCCTGGGATACGACATAAGTGACAAAAAAGCGTTTCCAGCATATTTAGATGCTTTAGATCTGAATTTAATAATAATTAATGCTCTTAAAATTCTCTATCCGAGTGATTCCGTCTTTCGTGTGTCGTAGTAATGCAAATGGCTGCTACGGAATTATTAGATATCTCTGAAGACGTATGTATATGGTCACTGTAACTTCACCAAGCCGAAAGTGAAATTTAAAAATAGTTCTGCTGGTGGATCTTCAAAGGTGTAACATGCGTTAGTAAACATTCCTGGGATACGACATAAGTGACAAAAAAGCTTTTCCAGTACATTTAAATGCTTTAGATCTGAATTTAATAATATTTAATGCTCTTAAAATTCTCTATCCGAGTGATTCCGTCTTTCGTGTGTCGTAGTAATGCAAATGGCTGCTACGGAATTATTAGATATCTCTGAAGACGTATGTAAATGGTCACTGTAACTTCACCAAGCCGAAAGTAAAATTTAAAAATAGTTCTGCTGGTGGATCTTCAAAGGTGTAACATGCGTTAGTAAACATTCCTGGGATACGACATAAGTGACAAAAAAGCTTTTCCAGTACATTTAAATGCTTTAGATCTGAATTTAATAATATTTAATGCTCTTAAAATTCTCTATCCGAGTGATTCCGTCTTTCGTGTGTCGTAGTAATGCAAATGGCTGCTACGGAATTATTAGATATCTCTGAAGACGTATGTAAATGGTCACTGTAACTTCACCAAGCCGAAAGTGAAATTTAAAAATAGTTCTGCTGGTGGATCTTCAAAGGTGTAACATGCGTTAGTAAACATTCCTGGGATACGACATAAGTGACAAAAAAGCTTTTTCAGTACATTTAAATGATTTAGAACTGAATTTAATAATAATTAATGCTCTTAAAATTCTCTATCCGAGTGATTCCGTCTTTCGTGTGTCGTAGTAATGCAAGTGGCTGCTACGGAATTATTAGATATCTCTGAAGACGTATGTAAATGGTCACTGTAACTTCACCAAGCCGAAAGTAAAATTTAAAAATAGTTCTGCTGGTGGATCTTCAAAGGTGTAACATGCGTTAGTAAACATTCCTGGGATACGACATAAGTGACAAAAAAGCGTTTCCAGCACATTTAGATGCTTTAGATCTGAATTTAGTAATAATTAATGCTCTTAAAATTCGCTATCCGAGTGATTCCGTCTTTCGTGTGTCGTAGTAATGCAAATGGCTGCTACGGAATTATTAGATATCTCTGAAGACGTATGTAAATGGCCACTGTAACTTCACCAAACCGAAAGTAAAATTTAAAAATAGTTCTGCTGGTGTATCTTCAAAGGTGTAACATGCGTTACTGAACATTCCTGGGATACGACATAAGTGACAAAAAAGCTTTTCCAGTACATTTAAATGCTTTAGATCTGAATTTAATAATAATTAATGCTCTTAAAATTCTCTATCCGAGTGATTCCGCCTTTCCTGTGTCGTAGTAATGCAAATGGCTGCTACGGAATTATTAGATATCTCTGAAGACGTATGTAAATGGTCACTGTAACTTCACCAAGCCGAAAGTAAAATTTAAAAATAGTTCTGCTGGTGGATCTTCAAAGGTGTAACATGCGTTAGTAAACATTCCTGGGATACGACATAAGTGACAAAAAAGCTTTTCCAGTACATTTAAATGCTTTAGATCTGAATTTAATAATATTTAATGCTCTTAAAATTCTCTATCCGAGTGATTCCGTCTTTCGTGTGTCGTAGTAATGCAAATGACTGCTACGGAATTATTAGATCTCTCTGATGACGTATGTAAATGGTCACTGTAACTTCACCAAGCCGAAAGTAAAATTTAAAAATAGTTCTGCTGGTGGATCTTCAAAGGTGTAACATGCGTTAGTAAACATTCCTGGGATACGACATAAGTGACAAAAAAGCGTTTCCAGCATA
Organism: Agriotes lineatus; assembly: GCA_940337035.1. NCBI lineage: Eukaryota > Metazoa > Arthropoda > Insecta > Coleoptera > Elateridae > Agriotes > Agriotes lineatus. Next base: position 129,695 of record CALNHX010002880.1, read on the forward strand.
TTTAGATGCTTTAGATCTGAATTTAATAATAAATGCTCTTAAAATTCTCTATCCGAGTGATTCCGTCTTTCGTGTGTCGTAGTAATGCAAATGGCTGCTACGGAATTATTAGATATCTCTGAAGACGTATGTAAATGGTCACTGTAACTTCACCAAGCCGAAAGTGAAATTTAAAAATAGTTCTGCTGGTGGATCTTCAAAGGTGTAACATGCGTTAGTAAACATTCCTGGGATACGACATAAGTGACAAAAAAGCTTTTTCAGTACATTTAAATGCTTTAGAACTGAATTTAATAATAATTAATGCTCTTAAAATTCTCTATCCGAGTGATTCCGTCTTTCGTGTGTCGTAGTAATGCAAGTGGCTGCTACGGAATTATTAGATATCTCTGAAGACGTATGTAAATGGTCACTGTAACTTCACCAAGCCGAAAGTAAAATTTAAAAATAGTTCTGCTAGTGGATCTTCAAAGGTGTAACATGCGTTACTGAACATTCCTGGGATACGACATAAGTGACAAAAAAGCTTTTCCAGTACATTTAAATGCTTTAGATCTGAATTTAATAATAATTAATGCTCTTAAAATTCTCTATCCGAGTGATTCCGTCTTTCGTGTGTCGTAGTAATGCAAATGACTGCTACGGAATTATTATATATCTCTGAAGACGTATGTAAATGGTCACTGTAACTTCACCAAGCCGAAAGTAGAACTTAAAAATAGTTCTGCTGGTGGATCTTCAAAGGTGTAACATGCGTTAGTAAACATTCCTGGGATACGACATAAGTGACAAAAAAGCGTTTCCAGCACACTTAGATGCTTTAGATCTGAATTTAGTAATAATTAATGCTCTTAAAATTCTCTATCCGAGTGATTCCGCCTTTCGTGTGCCGTAGTAATGCAAATGGCTGCTACGGAGTTATTAGATATCTCTGAAGACGTATGTAAATGGTCACTGTAACTTCACCAAGCCGAAAGTAAAATTTAAAAATAGTTCTGCTGGTGGATCTTCAAAGGTGTAACATGCGTTAGTAAACATTCCTGGGATACGACATAAGTGACAAAAAAGAGTTTCCAGCACATTTAGATGCTTTAGATCTGAATTTAATAATAATTAATGCCATTAAATTCTCTATCCGAGTGATTCCGTCTTTCGTGTGTCGTAGTAATGCAAATGGCTGCTACGGAATTATTAGATATCTCTGAAGACGTATGTAAATGGTCACTGTAACTTCACCAAGCCGAAAGTGAAATTTAAAAATAGTTCTGCTGGTGGATCTTCAAAGCTGTAACATGCGTTAGTAAACATTCCTGGGATACGACATAAGTGACAAAAAAGCTTTTTCAGTACATTTAAATGCTTTAGATCTGAATTTAATAATAATTAATGCTCTTAAAATTCTCTATCCGAGTGATTCCGTCTTTCGTGTGTCGTAGTAATGCAAGTGGCTGCTACGGAATTATTAGATATCTCTGAAGACGTATGTAAATGGTCACTGTAACTTCACCAAGCCGAAAGTAAAATTTAAAAATAGTTCTGCTAGTGGATCTTCAAAGGTGTAACATGCGTTACTGAACATTCCTGGGATACGACATAAGTGACAAAAAAGCTTTTCCAGTACATTTAAATGCTTTAGATCTGAATTTAATAATAATTAATGCTCTTAAAATTCTCTATCCGAGTGATTCCGTCTTTCGTGTGTCGTAGTATGCAAATGACTGCTACGGAATTATTATATATCTCTGAAGACGTATGTAAATGGTCACTGTAACTTCACCAAGCCGAAAGTAAAATTTAAATAGAGTTCTGATGGTGGCTCTTCAAAGGTGTAACATGTGTTAGTAAACATTCCTGGGATACGACATAAGTGACAAAAAAGCGTTTCCAGCACATTTAGATGCTTTAGATCTGAATTTAATAATAATTAATGCTCTTAAAATTCTCTATCCGAGTGATTCCGTCTTTCGTGTGTCGTAGTAATGCAAATGGCTGCTACGGAATTATTAGATATCTCTGAAGACGTATGTAAATGGTCACTGTAACTTCACCAAGCCGAAAGTAGAACTTAAAAATAGTTCTGCTGGTGGATCTTCAAAGGTGTAACATGCGTTAGTAAACATTCCTGGGATACGACATAAGTGACAAAAAAGCGTTTCCAGCACATTTAGATGCTTTAGATCTGAATTTAGTAATAATTAATGCTCTTAAAATTCTCTATCCGAGTGATTCCGCCTTTCGTGTGCCGTAGTAATGCAAATGGCTGCTACGGAGTTATTAGATATCTCTGAAGACGTATGTAAATGGTCACTGTAACTTCACCAAGCCGAAAGTAAAATTTAAAAATAGTTCTGCTGGTGGATCTTCAAAGGTGTAACATGCGTTAGTAAACATTACTGGGATACGACATAAGTGACAAAATAGCTTTTCCAGCACATTTAGATGCTTTAGATCTGAATTTAATAATAATTAATGCCATTAAATTCTCTATCCGAGTGATTCCGTCTTTCGTGTGTAGTAGTAATGCAAATGGCTGCTACGGAATTATTAGATATCTCTGAAGACGTATGTAAATGGCCACTGTAACTTCACCAAGCCGAAAGTAAAATTTAAAAATAGTTCTGCTGGTGGATCTTCAAAGGTGTAACATGCGTTAGTAAACATTCCTGGGATACGACATAAGTGACAAAAAAGCGTTTCCAGCACATTTAGATGCTTTAGATCTGAATTTAATAATAATTAATGCTCTTAAAATTCTCTATCCGAGTGATTCCGTCTTTCGTGTGTCGTAGTAAGGCAAATGGCTGCTACGGAATTATTAGATATATCTGAAGACGTATGTAAATGGTCACTGTAACTTCACCAAGCTGAAAGTAGAACTTAAAAATAGTTCTGCTGGTGGATTTTCAAAGATGTAACATGCGTTAGTAAACATTCCTGGGATACGACATAAGTGACAAAAAAGCGTTTCCAGCACATTTAGATTCTTTAGATCTGAATTTAATAATAATTAATGCCATTAAATTCTCTATCCGAGTGATTCCGTCGTTCGTGTGTCGTAGTAATGCAAATGACTGCTACGGAATTATTAGATATCTCTGAAGACGTATGTAAATGGTCACTGTAACTTCACCAAGCCGAAAGTAAAATTTAAAAATAGTTCTGCTGGTGGATCTTCAAAGGTGTAACATGCGTTACTGACAATTCCTGGGATACGACATAAGTGACAAAAAAGCTTTTCCAGTACATTTAAATGCTTTAGAACTGAATTTAATAATAATTAATGCTCTTAAAATTCTCTATTCTAGTGATTCCGTCGTTCGTGTGTCGTAGTAATGCAAATGACTGCTACGGAATTATTAGATATCTCTGAAGACGTATGTAAATGGTCACTGTAACTTCACCAAGCCGAAAGTAAAATTTAAAAAGAGTTCTGCTGGTGGCTCTTCAAAGGTGTTACATGCGTTAGTAAACATTCCTGGGATACGACATAAGTGACAAAAAATGCGTTTCCAGCACATTTAGATGCTTTAGATCTGAATTTAATAATAATTAATGCTCTTAAAATTCTCTATCCGAGTGATTCCGTCTTTCGTGTGTCGTAGTAATGCAAATGGCTGCTACGGAATTATTAGATATCTCTGAAGACGTATGTAAATGGTCACTGTAACTTCACCAAGCCGAAAGTGAAATTTAAAAATAGTTCTGCTGGTGGATCTTCAAAGGTGTAACATGAGTTAGTAAACATTCCTGGGATACGACATAAGTGACAAAAAAGCTTTTCCAGTACATTTAAATGCTTTAGATCTGAATTTAATAATAATTAATGCTCTTAAAATTCTCTATCCGAGTGATTCCGTCTTTCGTGTGTCGTAGTAATGCAAATGGCTGCTACGGAATTATTAGATATCTCTGAAGACGTATGTAAATGGTCACTGTAACTTCACCAAGCCGAAAGTAAAATTTAAAAATAGTTCTGCTGGTGGATCTTCAAAGGCGTAACATGCGTTAGTAAACATGCCTGGGCTACGACATTAGTGACAAGAAAGCTTTTCCAGCACATTTAGATGCTTTAGATCTGAATTTAATAATAATTAATGCTCTTAAAATTCTCTATCCGAGTGATTCCGCCTTTCGTGTGTCGTAGTAATGCAAATGGCTGCTACGGAATTATTAGATATCTCTGAAAACGTATGTAAATGGTCACTGTAACTTCACCAAGCCGAAAGTAAAATTTTAAAATAGTTCTGCTGGTGGATCTTCAAAGGTGTAACATGCGTTACTAAACATGCCTGGGCTACGACATTAGTGACAAAAAAGCTTTTCCAGCACATTTAGATGCTTTAGATCTGAATTTAATAATAATTAATGCTCTTAAAATTCTCTATCCGAGTGATTCCGCCTTTCGTGTGTCGTAGTAATGCAAATGGCTGCTACGGAATTATTAGATATCTCTGAAAACGTATGAAAATGGTCACTGTAACTTCACCAAGCCGAAAGTAAAATGTAAAAATAGTTCTGCTGGTGGATCTTCAAAGGTGTAACATGCGTTAGTAAACATTCCTGGGATACGACATAAGTGACAAAAAAGCTTTTCCAGCACATTTAAATGCTTTAGATCTGAATTTAATAATAATTAATTCTCTTAAAATTCTCTATCCGAGTGATTTCGTCTTTCGTGTGTCGTAGTAATGCAAATGGCTGCTACGGAATTATTAGATATCTCTGAAGACGTATGTAAATGGTCACTGTAACTTCACCAAGCAGAAAGTAAAATTTAAAAATAGTTCTGCTGGTGGATCTTCAAAGATGTAAGATGCGTTAGTAAACATTCCTGGGATACGACATAAGTGACAAAAAAGCGTTTCCAGCACATTTAGATGCTTTAGATCTGAATTAAATAATAATTAATGCTCTTAAAATTCTCTATCCGAGTGATTCCGTCTTTCGTGTGTCGTAGTAATGCAAATGGCTGCTACGGAATTACTAGATATCTCTGAAAACGTATGCAAATGGTCACTGTAACTTCACCAAGCCGAAAGTAAAATTTAAAAATAGTTCTGCTGGTGGATCTTCAAAGGTGTAACATGCGTTAGTAAACATTCCTGGGATACGACATAAGTGACAAAAAAGCGTTTCCAGCACATCTAGATGCTTTAGATCTGAATTAAATATTAATTAATGCTCTTAAAATTCTCTATCCGAGTGATTCCGTCTTTCGTGTGTCGTAGTATTGCAAATGGCTGCTACGGAATTATTAGATATCTCTGAAGACGTATGTAAATGGTCACTGTAACTCCACTAAGCCGAAAGTAAAATTTAAAAATAGTTCTGCTGATGGATCTTCAAAGGTGTAACATGCGATAGTAAACATGCCTGGGATACGACATAAGTGACAAAAAAGCTTTTCCAGTACATTTAAATGCTTTAGATCTGAATTTAATAATAATTAATGCCATTAAATTCTCTATCCGAGTAATTCCGTCTTTCGTGTCTCGTAGTAATGCAAATGGCTGCTACGGAATTATTAGATACCTCTGAAGACGTATGTAAATGGTCACTGTAACTTCACCAAGCCGAAAGTAAAATTTAAAAATAGTTCTGCTGGTGGATCTTCAAAGGTGTAACATGCGTTAGTAAACATTCCTGGGATACGACATAAGTGACAAAAAAGCGTTTCCAGCATATTTAGATGCTTTAGATCTGAATTTAATAATAATTAATGCTCTTAAAATTCTCTATCCGAGTGATTCCGTCTTTCGTGTGTCGTAGTAATGCAAATGGCTGCTACGGAATTATTAGATATCTCTGAAGACGTATGTAAATGGTCACTGTAACTTCACCAAGCCGAAAGTAAAATTTAAAAATAGTTCTGCTGGTGGATCTTCAAAGGTGTAACATGCGTTAGTAAACATTCCTGGGATACGACATAAGTGACAAAAAAGCGTTTCCAGCATATTTAGATGCTTTAGATCTGAATTTAATAATAATTAATGCTCTTAAAATTCTCTATCCGAGTGATTCCGTCTTTCGTGTGTCGTAGTAATGCAAATGACTGCTACGGAATTATTATATATCTCTGAAGACGTATGTAAATGGTCACTGTAACTTCACCAAGCCGAAAGTAAAATTTAAAAATAGTTCTGCTGGTGGATCTTCAAAGGTGTAACATGCGTTAGTAAACATTCCTGGGATACGACATAAGTGACAAAAAAGCTTTTCCAGTACATTTAAATGCTTTAGATCTGTATTTAATAATATTTAATGCTCTTAAAATTCTCTATCCGAGTGATTCCGTCTTTCGTGTGTCGTAGTAATGCAAATGGCTGCTACGGAATTATTAGATATCTCTGAAGACGTATGTAAATGGTCACTGTAACTTCACCAAGCCGAAAGTAAAATTTAAAAATAGTTCTGCTGGTGGATCTTCAAAGGTGTAACATGCGTTAGTAAACATTCCTGGGATACGACATAAGTGACAAAAAAGCGTTTCCAGCATATTTAGATGCTTTATATCTGTATTTAATAATAATTAATGCTCTTAAAATTCTCTATCCGAGTGATTCCGTCTTTCGTGTGTCGTAGTAATGCAAATGACTGCTACGGAATTATTATATATCTCTGAAGACGTATGTAAATGGTCACTGTAACTTCACCAAGCCGAAAGTAAAATTTAAAAATAGTTCTGCTGGTGGATCTTCAAAGGTGTAACATGCGTTAGTAAACATTCCTGGGATACGACATAAGTGACAAAAAAGCTTTTCCAGTACATTTAAATGCTTTAGATCTGTATTTAATAATATTTAATGCTCTTAAAATTCTCTATCCGAGTGATTCCGTCTTTCGTGTGTCGTAGTAATGCAAATGGCTGCTACGGAATTATTAGATATCTCTGAAGACGTATGTAAATGGTCACTGTAACTTCACCAAGCCGAAAGTAAAATTTAAAAATAGTTCTGCTGGTGGATCTTCAAAGGTGTAACATGCGTTAGTAAACATTCCTGGGATACGACATAAGTGACAAAAAAGCGTTTCCAGCATATTTAGATGCTTTAGATCTGAATTTAATAATAATTAATGCTCTTAAAATTCTCTATCCGAGTGATTCCGTCTTTCGTGTGTCGTAGTAATGCAAATGACTGCTACGGAATTATTATATATCTCTGAAGACGTATGTAAATGGTCACTGTAACTTCACCAAGCCGAAAGTAAAATTTAAATAGAGTTCTGCTGGTGGCTCTTCAAAGGTGTAACATGCGTTAGTAAACATTCCTGGGATACGACATAAGTGACAAAAAAGCGTTTCCAGCACATTTAGATGCTTTAGATCTGAATTTAATAATAATTAATGCTCTTAAAATTCTCTATCCGAGTGATTCCGTCTTTCGTGTGTCGTAGTAATGCAAATGGCTGCTACGGAATTATTAGATATCTCTGAAGACGTATGTAAATGGTCACTGTAACTTCACCAAGCCGAAAGTAGAACTTAAAAAGAGTTCTGCTGGTGGATCTTCAAAGGTGTAACATGCGTTAGTAAACATTCCTGGGATACGACATAAGTGACAAAAAAGCGTTTCCAGCACATTTAGATGCTTTAGATCTGAATTTAGTAATAATTAATGCTCTTAAAATTCTCTATCCGAGTGATTCCGCCTTTCGTGTGTCGTAGTAATGCAAATGGCTGCTACAGAGTTTATTAGATATCTCTGAAGACGTATGTAAATGATCACTGTAACTTCACCAAGCCGAAAGTAAAATTTAAAAAGAGTTCTGCTGGTGGCTCTTCAAAGGTGTAACATGCGTTAGTAAACATTCCTGGGATACGACATAAGTGACAAAAAAGCGTTTCCAGCACATTTAGATGCTTTAGATCTGAATTTAATAATAATTAATGCTCTTAAAATTCTCTATCCGAGTGATTCCGCCTTTCGTGTGTCGTAGGAATGCAAATGGCTGCTACGGAATTATTAGATATCTCTGAAGACGTATGTAAATGATCACTGTAACTTCACCAAGCCGAAAGTAAAATTTAAATAGAGTTCTGCTGGTGGCTCTTCAAAGGTGTAACATGCGTTAGTAAACATTCCTGGGATACGACATAAGTGACAAAAAAGCGTTTCCAGCACATTTAGATGCTTTAGATCTGAATTTAATAATAATTAATGCTCTTAAAATTCTCTATCCGAGTGATTCCGTCTTTCGTGTGTCGTAGTAATGCAAATGACTGCTACGGAATTATTATATATCTCTGAAGACGTATGTAAATGGTCACTGTAACTTCACCAAGCCGAAAGTAGAACTTAAAAAGAGTTCTGCTGGTGGATCTTCAAAGGTGTAACATGCGTTAGTAAACATTCCTGGGATACGACATAAGTGACAAAAAAGCGTTTCCAGCACATTTAGATGCTTTAGATCTGAATTTAGTAATAATTAATGCTCTTAAAATTCTCTATCCGAGTGATTCCGCCTTTCGTGTGTCGTAGTAATGCAAATGGCTGCTACAGAGTTTATTAGATATCTCTGAAGACGTATGTAAATGATCACTGTAACTTCACCAAGCCGAAAGTAAAATTTAAAAAGAGTTCTGCTGGTGGCTCTTCAAAGGTGTAACATGCGTTAGTAAACATTCCTGGGATACGACATAAGTGACAAAAAAGCGTTTCCAGCACATTTAGATGCTTTAGATCTGAATTTAATAATAATTAATGCTCTTAAAATTCTCTATCCGAGTGATTCCGCCTTTCGTGTGTCGTAGGAATGCAAATGGCTGCTACGGAATTATTAGATATCTCTGAAGACGTATGTAAATGATCACTGTAACTTCACCAAGCCGAAAGTAAAATTTAAATAGAGTTCTGCTGGTGGCTCTTCAAAGGTGTAACATGCGTTAGTAAACATTCCTGGGATACGACATAAGTGACAAAAAAGCGTTTCCAGCACATTTAGATGCTTTAGATCTGAATTTAATAATAATTAATGCTCTTAAAATTCTCTATCCGAGTGATTCCGCCTTTCGTGTGTCGTAGGAATGCAAATGGCTGCTACGGAATTATTAGATATCTCTGAAGACGTATGTAAATGATCACTGTAACTTCACCAAGCCGAAAGTAAAATTTAAATAGAGTTCTGCTGGTGGCTCTTCAAAGGTGTAACATGCGTTAGTAAACATTCCTGGGATACGACATAAGTGACAAAAAAGCGTTTCCAGCACATTTAGATGCTTTAGATCTGAATTTAATAATAATTAATGCTCTTAAAATTCTCTATCCGAGTGATTCCGCCTTTCGTGTGTCGTAGGAATGCAAATGGCTGCTACGGAATTATTAGATATCTCTGAAGACGTATGTAAATGATCACTGTAACTTCACCAAGCCGAAAGTAAAATTTAAATAGAGTTCTGCTGGTGGCTCTTCAAAGGTGTAACATGCGTTAGTAAACATTCCTGGGATACGACATAAGTGACAAAAAAGCGTTTCCAGCACATTTAGATGCTTTAGATCTGAATTTAATAATAATTAATGCTCTTAAAATTCTCTATCCGAGTGATTCCGCCTTTCGTGTGTCGTAGGAATGCAAATGGCTGCTACGGAATTATTAGATATCTCTGAAGACGTATGTAAATGATCACTGTAACTTCACCAAGCCGAAAGTAAAATTTAAATAGAGTTCTGCTGGTGGCTCTTCAAAGGTGTAACATGCGTTAGTAAACATTCCTGGGATACGACATAAGTGACAAAAAAGCGTTTCCAGCACATTTAGATGCTTTAGATCTGAATTTAATAATAATTAATGCTCTTAAAATTCTCTATCCGAGTGATTCCGTCTTTCGTGTGTCGTAGTAATGCAAATGACTGCTACGGAATTATTATATATCTCTGAAGACGTATGTAAATGGTCACTGTAACTTCACCAAGCCGAAAGTAGAACTTAAAACGAGTTCTGCTGGTGGATCTTCAAAGGTGTAACATGCGTTAGTAAACATTCCTGGGATACGACATAAGTGACAAAAAAGCGTTTCCAGCACATTTAGATGCTTTAGATCTGAATTTAGTAATAATTAATGCTCTTAAAATTCTCTATCCGAGTGATTCCGCCTTTCGTGTGTCGTAGTAATGCAAATGGCTGCTACAGAGTTTATTAGATATCTCTGAAGACGTATGTAAATGATCACTGTAACTTCACCAAGCCGAAAGTAAAATTTAAAAAGAGTTCTGCTGGTGGCTCTTCAAAGGTGTAACATGCGTTAGTAAACATTCCTGGGATACGACATAAGTGACAAAAAAGCGTTTCCAGCACATTTAGATGCTTTAGATCTGAATTTAATAATAATTAATGCTCTTAAAATTCTCTATCCGAGTGATTCCGCCTTTCGTGTGTCGTAGGAATGCAAATGGCTGCTACGGAATTATTAGATATCTCTGAAGACGTATGTAAATGATCACTGTAACTTCACCAAGCCGAAAGTAAAATTTAAATAGAGTTCTGCTGGTGGCTCTTCAAAGGTGTAACATGCGTTAGTAAACATTCCTGGGATACGACATAAGTGACAAAAAAGCGTTTCCAGCACATTTAGATGCTTTAGATCTGAATTTAATAATAATTAATGCTCTTAAAATTCTCTATCCGAGTGATTCCGCCTTTCGTGTGTCGTAGGAATGCAAATGGCTGCTACGGAATTATTAGATATCTCTGAAGACGTATGTAAATGATCACTGTAACTTCACCAAGCCGAAAGTAAAATTTAAATAGAGTTCTGCTGGTGGCTCTTCAAAGGTGTAACATGCGTTAGTAAACATTCCTGGGATACGACATAAGTGACAAAAAAGCGTTTCCAGCACATTTAGATGCTTTAGATCTGAATTTAATAATAATTAATGCTCTTAAAATTCTCTATCCGAGTGATTCCGCCTTTCGTGTGTCGTAGGAATGCAAATGGCTGCTACGGAATTATTAGATATCTCTGAAGACGTATGTAAATGATCACTGTAACTTCACCAAGCCGAAAGTAAAATTTAAATAGAGTTCTGCTGGTGGCTCTTCAAAGGTGTAACATGCGTTAGTAAACATTCCTGGGATACGACATAAGTGACAAAAAAGCGTTTCCAGCACATTTAGATGCTTTAGATCTGAATTTAATAATAATTAATGCTCTTAAAATTCTCTATCCGAGTGATTCCGTCTTTCGTGTGTCGTAGTAATGCAAATGACTGCTACGGAATTATTATATATCTCTGAAGACGTATGTAAATGGTCACTGTAACTTCACCAAGCCGAAAGTAGAACTTAAAAAGAGTTCTGCTGGTGGATCTTCAAAGGTGTAACATGCGTTAGTAAACATTCCTGGGATACGACATAAGTGACAAAAAAGCGTTTCCAGCACATTTAGATGCTTTAGATCTGAATTTAGTAATAATTAATGCTCTTAAAATTCTCTATCCGAGTGATTCCGCCTTTCGTGTGTCGTAGTAATGCAAATGGCTGCTACAGAGTTTATTAGATATCTCTGAAGACGTATGTAAATGATCACTGTAACTTCACCAAGCCGAAAGTAAAATTTAAAAAGAGTTCTGCTGGTGGCTCTTCAAAGGTGTAACATGCGTTAGTAAACATTCCTGGGATACGACATAAGTGACAAAAAAGCGTTTCCAGCACATTTAGATGCTTTAGATCTGAATTTAATAATAATTAATGCTCTTAAAATTCTCTATCCGAGTGATTCCGCCTTTCGTGTGTCGTAGGAATGCAAATGGCTGCTACGGAATTATTAGATATCTCTGAAGACGTATGTAAATGATCACTGTAACTTCACCAAGCCGAAAGTAAAATTTAAATAGAGTTCTGCTGGTGGCTCTTCAAAGGTGTAACATGCGTTAGTAAACATTCCTGGGATACGACATAAGTGACAAAAAAGCGTTTCCAGCACATTTAGATGCTTTAGATCTGAATTTAATAATAATTAATGCTCTTAAAATTCTCTATCCGAGTGATTCCGCCTTTCGTGTGTCGTAGGAATGCAAATGGCTGCTACGGAATTATTAGATATCTCTGAAGACGTATGTAAATGATCACTGTAACTTCACCAAGCCGAAAGTAAAATTTAAATAGAGTTCTGCTGGTGGCTCTTCAAAGGTGTAACATGCGTTAGTAAACATTCCTGGGATACGACATAAGTGACAAAAAAGCGTTTCCAGCACATTTAGATGCTTTAGATCTGAATTTAATAATAATTAATGCTCTTAAAATTCTCTATCCGAGTGATTCCGCCTTTCGTGTGTCGTAGGAATGCAAATGGCTGCTACGGAATTATTAGATATCTCTGAAGACGTATGTAAATGATCACTGTAACTTCACCAAGCCGAAAGTAAAATTTAAATAGAGTTCTGCTGGTGGCTCTTCAAAGGTGTAACATGCGTTAGTAAACATTCCTGGGATACGACATAAGTGACAAAAAAGCGTTTCCAGCACATTTAGATGCTTTAGATCTGAATTTAATAATAATTAATGCTCTTAAAATTCTCTATCCGAGTGATTCCGCCTTTCGTGTGTCGTAGGAATGCAAATGGCTGCTACGGAATTATTAGATATCTCTGAAGACGTATGTAAATGATCACTGTAACTTCACCAAGCCGAAAGTAAAATTTAAATAGAGTTCTGCTGGTGGCTCTTCAAAGGTGTAACATGCGTTAGTAAACATTCCTGGGATACGACATAAGTGACAAAAAAGCGTTTCCAGCACATTTAGATGCTTTAGATCTGAATTTAATAATAATTAATGCTCTTAAAATTCTCTATCCGAGTGATTCCGCCTTTCGTGTGTCGTAGGAATGCAAATGGCTGCTACGGAATTATTAGATATCTCTGAAGACGTATGTAAATGGTCACTGTAACTTCACCAAGCCGAAAGTAAAATTTAAAAAGAGTTCTGCTGGTGGCTCTTCAAAGGTGTAACATGCGTTAGTAAACATTCCTGGGATACGACATAAGTGACAAAAAAGCGTTTCCAGCACATTTAGATGCTTTAGATCTGAATTTAATAATAATTAATGCTCTTAAAATTCTCTATCCGAGTGATTCCGCCTTTCGTGTGTCGTAGGAATGCAAATGGCTGCTACGGAATTATTAGATATCTCTGAAGACGTATGTAAATGATCACTGTAACTTCACCAAGCCGAAAGTAAAATTTAAATAGAGTTCTGCTGGTGGCTCTTCAAAGGTGTAACATGCGTTAGTAAACATTCCTGGGATACGACATAAGTGACAAAAAAGCGTTTCCAGCACATTTAGATGCTTTAGATCTGAATTTAATAATAATTAATGCTCTTAAAATTCTCTATCCGAGTGATTCCGTCTTTCGTGTGTCGTAGTAATGCAAATGACTGCTACGGAATTATTATATATCTCTGAAGACGTATGTAAATGGTCACTGTAACTTCACCAAGCCGAAAGTAGAACTTAAAAAGAGTTCTGCTGGTGGATCTTCAAAGGTGTAACATGCGTTAGTAAACATTCCTGGGATACGACATAAGTGACAAAAAAGCGTTTCCAGCACATTTAGATGCTTTAGATCTGAATTTAGTAATAATTAATGCTCTTAAAATTCTCTATCCGAGTGATTCCGCCTTTCGTGTGTCGTAGTAATGCAAATGGCTGCTACAGAGTTTATTAGATATCTCTGAAGACGTATGTAAATGATCACTGTAACTTCACCAAGCCGAAAGTAAAATTTAAAAAGAGTTCTGCTGGTGGCTCTTCAAAGGTGTAACATGCGTTAGTAAACATTCCTGGGATACGACATAAGTGACAAAAAAGCGTTTCCAGCACATTTAGATGCTTTAGATCTGAATTTAATAATAATTAATGCTCTTAAAATTCTCTATCCGAGTGATTCCGCCTTTCGTGTGTCGTAGGAATGCAAATGGCTGCTACGGAATTATTAGATATCTCTGAAGACGTATGTAAATGATCACTGTAACTTCACCAAGCCGAAAGTAAAATTTAAATAGAGTTCTGCTGGTGGCTCTTCAAAGGTGTAACATGCGTTAGTAAACATTCCTGGGATACGACATAAGTGACAAAAAAGCGTTTCCAGCACATTTAGATGCTTTAGATCTGAATTTAATAATAATTAATGCTCTTAAAATTCTCTATCCGAGTGATTCCGTCTTTCGTGTGTCGTAGTAATGCAAATGACTGCTACGGAATTATTAGATATCTCTGAAGACGTATGTAAATGATCACTGTAACTTCACCAAGCCGAAAGTAAAATTTAAATAGAGTTCTGCTGGTGGCTCTTCAAAGGTGTAACATGCGTTAGTAAACATTCCTGGGATACGACATAAGTGACAAAAAAGCGTTTCCAGCACATTTAGATGCTTTAGATCTGAATTTAATAATAATTAATGCTCTTAAAATTCTCTATCCGAGTGATTCCGTCTTTCGTGTGTCGTAGTAATGCAAATGGCTGCTACGGAATTATTAGATATCTCTGAAGACGTATGTAAATGGTCACTGTAACTTCACCAAGCCGAAAGTAGAACTTAAAAAGAGTTCTGCTGGTGGATCTTCAAAGGTGTAACATGCGTTAGTAAACATTCCTGGGATACGACATAAGTGACAAAAAAGCGTTTCCAGCACATTTAGATGCTTTAGATCTGAATTTAGTAATAATTAATGCTCTTAAAATTCTCTATCCGAGTGATTCCGCCTTTCGTGTGTCGTAGTAATGCAAATGGCTGCTACAGAGTTTATTAGATATCTCTGAAGACGTATGTAAATGATCACTGTAACTTCACCAAGCCGAAAGTAAAATTTAAAAAGAGTTCTGCTGGTGGCTCTTCAAAGGTGTAACATGCGTTAGTAAACATTCCTGGGATACGACATAAGTGACAAAAAAGCGTTTCCAGCACATTTAGATGCTTTAGATCTGAATTTAATAATAATTAATGCTCTTAAAATTCTCTATCCGAGTGATTCCGCCTTTCGTGTGTCGTAGGAATGCAAATGGCTGCTACGGAATTATTAGATATATCTGAAGACGTATGTAAATGATCACTGTAACTTCACCAAGCCGAAAGTAAAATTTAAATAGAGTTCTGCTGGTGGCTCTTCAAAGGTGTAACATGCGTTAGTAAACATTCCTGGGATACGACATAAGTGACAAAAAAGCGTTTCCAGCACATTTAGATGCTTTAGATCTGAATTTAGTAATAATTAATGCTCTTAAAATTCTCTATCCGAGTGATTCCGCCTTTCGTGTGTCGTAGTAATGCAAATGGCTGCTACAGAGTTTATTAGATATCTCTGAAGACGTATGTAAATGATCACTGTAACTTCACCAAGCCGAAAGTAAAATTTAAAAAGAGTTCTGCTGGTGGCTCTTCAAAGGTGTAACATGCGTTAGTAAACATTCCTGGGATACGACATAAGTGACAAAAAAGCGTTTCCAGCACATTTAGATGCTTTAGATCTGAATTTAATAATAATTAATGCTCTTAAAATTCTCTATCCGAGTGATTCCACCTTTCGTGTGTCGTAGTAATGCAAATGGCTGCTACGGAGTTACTAGATATCTCTGAAGACGTATGTAAATGGTCACTGTAACTTCACCAAGCCGAAAGTAAAATTTAAATAGAGTTCTGCTGGTGGCTCTTCAAAGGTGTAACATGCGTTAGTAAACATTCCTGGGATACGACATAAGTGACAAAAAAGCGTTTCCAGCACATTTAGATGCTTTAGATCTGAATTTAGTAATAATTAATGCTCTTAAAATTCTCTATCCGAGTGATTCCGTCTTTCGTGTGTCGTAGTAATGCAAATGACTGCTACGGAATTATTATATATCTCTGAAGACGTATGTAAATGGTCACTGCAACTTCACCAAGCCGAAAGTAAAATTTAAAAATAGTTCTGCTGGTGGCTCTTCAAAGGTGTAACATGCGTTAGTAAACATTCCTGGGATACGACATAAGTGACAAAAAAGCGTTTCCAGCACATTTAGATGCTTTAGATCTGAATTTAATAATAATTAATGCTCTTAAAATTCTCTATCCGAGTGATTCCGTCTTTCGTGTGTCGTAGTAATGCAAATGGCTGCTACGGAATTATTAGATATCTCTGAAGACGTATGTAAATGGTCACTGTAACTTCACCAAGCTGAAAGTAGAACTTAAAAATAGTTCTGCTGGTGGATCTTCAAAGGTGTAACATGCGTTAGTAAACATTCCTGGGATACGACATAAGTGACAAAAAAGCGTTTCCAGCACATTTAGATGCTTTAGATCTGAATTTAATAATAATTAATGCCATTAAATTCTCTATCCGAGTGATTCCGTCGTTCGTGTGTCGTAGTAATGCAAATGACTGCTACGGAATTATTAGATATCTCTGAAAACGTATGTAAATGGTCACTGTAACTTCACCAAGCCGAAAGTAAAATTTAAAAATAGTTCTGCTGGTGGATCTTCAAAGGTGTAACATGCGTTAGTAAACATTCCTGGGATACGACATAAGTGACAAAAAAGCGTTTCCAGCATATTTAGATGCTTTAGATCTGAATTTAATAATAAATGCTCTTAAAATTCTCTATCCGAGTGATTCCGTCTTTCGTGTGTCGTAGTAATGCAAATGGCTGCTACGGAATTATTAGATATCTCTGAAGACGTATGTAATTGGTCACTGTAACTTCACCAAGCCGAAAGTGAAATTTAAAAATAGTTCTGCTGGTGGATCTTCAAAGGTGTAACATGCGTTAGTAAACATTCCTGGGATACGACATAAGTGACAAAAAGCTTTTTCAGTACATTTAAATGCTTTAGATCTGAATTTAATAATAATTAATGCTCTTAAAATTCTCTATCCGAGTGATTCCGTCTTTCGTGTGTCGTAGTAATGCAAGTGGCTGCTACGGAATTATTAGATATCTCTGAAGACGTATGTAAATGGTCACTGTAACTTCACCAAGCCGAAAGTAAAATTTAAAAATAGTTCTGCTAGTGGATCTTCAAAGGTGTAACATGCGTTACTGAACATTCCTGGGATACGACATAAGTGACAAAAAAGCTTTTCCAGTACATTTAAATGCTTTAGATCTGAATTTAATAATAATTAATGCTCTTAAAATTCTCTATCCGAGTGATTCCGTCTTTCGTGTGTCGTAGTAATGCAAATGACTGCTACGGAATTATTATATATCTCTGAAGACGTATGTAAATGGTCACTGTAACTTCACCAAGCCGAAAGTAAAATTTAAATAGAGTTCTGATGGTGGCTCTTCAAAGGTGTAACATGCGTTAGTAAACATTCCTGGGATACGACATAAGTGACAAAAAAGCGTTTCCAGCACATTTAGATGCTTTAGATCTGAATTTAATAATAATTAATGCTCTTAAAATTCTCTATCCGAGTGATTCCGTCTTTCGTGTGTCGTAGTAATGCAAATGGCTGCTACGGAATTATTAGATATCTCTGAAGACGTATGTAAATGGTCACTGTAACTTCACCAAGCCGAAAGTAGAACTTAAAAATAGTTCTGCTGGTGGATCTTCAAAGGTGTAACATGCGTTAGTAAACATTCCTGGGATACGACATAAGTGACAAAAAAGCGTTTCCAGCACATTTAGATGCTTTAGATCTGAATTTAGTAATAATTAATGCTCTTAAAATTCTCTATCCGAGTGATTCCGCCTTTCATGTGCCGTAGTAATGCAAATGGCTGCTACGGAGTTATTAGATATCTCTGAAGACGTATGTAAATGGTCACTGTAACTTCACCAAGCCGAAAGTAAAATTTATAAATAGTTCTGCTGGTGGATCTTCAAAGGTGTAACATGCGTTAGTAAACATTCCTGGGATACGACATAAGTGACAAAAAAGCTTTTCCAGCACATTTAGATGCTTTAGATCTGAATTTAATAATAATTAATGCCATTAAATTCTCTATCCGAGTGATTCCGTCTTTCGTGTGTCGTAGTAATGCAAATGACTGCTACGGAATTATTACATATCTCTGAAGACGTATGTAAATGGTCACTGTAACTTCACCAAGCCGAAAGTAAAATTTAAAAAGAGTTCTGCTGGTGGCTCTTCAAAGGTGTAACATGCGTTTCTGAACATTCCTGGGATACGACATAAGTGACAAAAAAGCTTTTCCAGTACATTTAAATGCTTTAGATCTGAATTTAATAATAATTAATGCTCTTAAAATTCTCTGTCCGAGTGATTCCGTCTTTCGTGTGTCGTAGTAATGCAAATGGCTGCTACGAAATTATTAGATATCTCTGAAGAGGTATGTAAATGGTCACTGTAACTTCACCAAGCCCAAAGTAAAATTTAAAAATAGTTCTGCTGGTGGATCTTCAAAGGTGTAACATGCGTTACTGAACATTCCTGGGATACGACATAAGTGACAAAAAAGCTTTTCCAGTACATTTAAATGCTTTAGATCTGAATTTAATAATAATTAATGCTCTTAAAATTCTCTATCCGAGTGATTCCGTCTTTCGTGTGTCGTAGTAATGCAAATGACTGCTACGGAATTATTATATATCTCTGAAGACGTATGTAAATGGTCACTGCAACTTCACCAAGCCGAAAGTAAAATTTAAAAATAGTTCTGCTGGTGGCTCTTCAAAGGTGTAACATGCGTTAGTAAACATTCCTGGGATACGACATAAGTGACAAAAAAGCGTTTCCAGCACATTTAGATGCTTTAGATCTGAATTTAATAATAATTAATGCTCTTAAAATTCTCTATCCGAGTGATTCCGTCTTTCGTGTGTCGTAGTAATGCAAATGGCTGCTACGGAATTATTAGATATCTCTGAAGACGTATGTAAATGGTCACTGTAACTTCACCAAGCTGAAAGTAGAACTTAAAAATAGTTCTGCTGGTGGATCTTCAAAGGTGTAACATGCGTTAGTAAACATTCCTGGGATACGACATAAGTGACAAAAAAGCGTTTCCAGCACATTTAGATGCTTTAGATCTGAATTTAATAATAATTAATGCCATTAAATTCTCTATCCGAGTGATTCCGTCGTTCGTGTGTCGTAGTAATGCAAATGACTGCTACGGAATTATTAGATATCTCTGAAAACGTATGTAAATGGTCACTGTAACTTCACCAAGCCGAAAGTAAAATTTAAAAATAGTTCTGCTGGTGGATCTTCAAAGGTGTAACATGCGTTACTGACAATTCCTGGGATACGACATAAGTGACAAAAAAGCTTTACCAGTACATTTAAATGCTTTAGATCTGAATTTAATAATAATTAATGCTCTTAAAATTCTCTATTCGAGTGATTCCGTCTTTCGTGTGTCGTAGTAATGCAAATGGCTGCTACGGAATTATTAGATATCTCTGAAGACGTATGTAAATGGTCACTGTAACTTCACCAAGCCGAAAGTGAAATTTAAAAATAGTTCTGCTGGTGGATCTTCAAAGGTGTAACATGAGTTAGTAAACATTCCTGGGATACGACATAAGTGACAAAAAATGCGTTTCCAGCACATTTAGAAGCTTTAGATCTGAATTTAATAATAATTAATGCTCTTAAAATTCTCTATCCGAGTGATTCCGTCTTTCGTGTGTCGTAGTAATGCAAATGGCTGCTACGGAATTATTAGATATCTCTGAAGACGTATGTAAATGGTCACTGTAACTTCACCAAGCCGAAAGTGAAATTTAAAAATAGTTCTGCTGGTGGATCTTCAAAGGTGTAACATGAGTTAGTAAACATTCCTGGGATACGACATAAGTGACAAAAAAGCTTTTCCAGTACATTTAAATGCTTTAGATCAGAATTTAATAATAATTAATGCTCTTAAAATTCTCTATCCGAGTGAATCCGTCTATCGTGTGTCGTAGTAATGCAAATGGCTGCTACGGAATTATTAGATATCTCTGAAGACGTATGTAAATGGTCACTGTAACTTCACCAAGCCGAAAGTGAAATTTAAAAATAGTTCTGCTGGTGGATCTTCAAAGGTGTAACATGAGTTAGTAAACATTCCTGGGATACGACATAAGTGACAAAAAAGCTTTTCCAGTACATTTAAATGCTTTAGATCAGAATTTAATAATAATTAATGCTCTTAAAATTCTCTATCCGAGTGATTCCGTCTTTCGTGTGTCGTAGTAATGCAAATGGCTGCTACGGAATTATTAGATATCTCTGAAGACGTATGTAAATGGTCACTGTAACTTCACCAAGCCGAAAGTGAAATTTAAAAATAGTTCTGCTGGTGGATCTTCAAAGGTGTTACATGCGTTAGTAAACATTCCTGGGATACGACATAAGTGACAAAAAATGCGTTTCCAGCACATTTAGATGCTTTAGATCTGAATTTAATAATAATTAATGCTCTTAAAATTCTCTATCCGGGTGATTCCGTCTTTCGTGTGTCGTAGTAATGCAAATGGCTGCTACGGAATTATTAGATATCTCTGAAGACGTATGTAAATGGTCACTGTAACTTCACCAAGCCGAAAGTGAAATTTAAAAATAGTTCTGCTGGTGGATGTTCAAAGGTGTAACATGAGTTAGTAAACATTCCTGGGATACGACATAAGTGACAAAAAAGCTTTTCCAGTACATTTAAATGCTTTAGATCAGAATTTAATAATAATTAATGCTCTTAAAATTCTCTATCCGAGTGATTCCGTCTTTCGTGTGTCGTAGTAATGCAAATGGCTGCTACGGAATTATTAGATATCTCTGAAGACGTATGTAAATGGTCACTGTAACTTCACCAAGCCGAAAGTAAAATTTAAAAATAGTTCTGCTGGTGGATCTTCAAAGGCGTAACATGCGTTAGTAAACATGCCTGGGCTACGACATTAGTGACAAGAAAGCTTTTCCAGCACATTTAGATGCTTTAGATCTGAATTTAATAATAATTAATGCTCTTAAAATTCTCTATCCGAGTGATTCCGCCTTTCGTGTGTCGTAGTAATGCAAATGGCTGCTACGGAATTATTAGATATCTCTGAAAACGTATGTAAATGGTCACTGTAACTTCACCAAGCCGAAAGTAAAATTTTAAAATAGTTCTGCTGGTGGATCTTCAAAGGTGTAACATGCGTTACTAAACATGCCTGGGCTACGACATTAGTGACAAAAAAGCTTTTCCAGCACATTTAGATGCTTTAGATCTGAATTTAATAATAATTAATGCTCTTAAAATTCTCTATCCGAGTGATTCCGCCTTTCGTGTGTCGTAGTAATGCAAATGGCTGCTACGGAATTATTAGATATGTCTGAAAACGTATGAAAATGGTCACTGTAACTTCACCAAGCCGAAAGTAAAATGTAAAAATAGTTCTGCTGGTGGATCTTCAAAGGTGTAACATGCGTTAGTAAACATTCCTAGGATACGACATAAGTGACAAAAAAGCTTTTCCAGTACATTTAAATGCTTTAGATCTGAATTTAATAATAATTGATTCTCTTAAAATTCTCTATCCGAGTGATTTCGTCTTTCGTGTGTCGTAGTAATGCAAATGGCTGCTACGGAATTATTAGATATCTCTGAAGACGTATGTAAATGGTCACTGTAACTTCACCAAGCAGAAAGTAAAATTTAAAAATAGTTCTGCTGGTGGATCTTCAAAGATGTAAGATGCGTTAGTAAACATTCCTGGGATACGACATAAGTGACATAAAAGCGTTTCCAGCACATTTAGATGCTTTAGATCTGAATTAAATAATAATTAATGCTCTTAAAATTCTCTATCCGAGTGATTCCGTCTTTCGTGTGTCGTAGTAATGCAAATGGCTGCTACGGAATTACTAGATATCTCTGAAAACGTATGTAAATGGTCACTGTAACTTCACCAAGCCGAAAGTAAAATTTAAAAATAGTTCTGCTGGTGGATCTTCAAAGGTGTAACATGCGTTAGTAAACATTCCTGGGATACGACATAAGTGACAAAAAAGCGTTTCCAGCACATCTAGATGCTTTAGATCTGAATTAAATAATAATTAATGCTCTTAAAATTCTCTATCCGAGTGATTCCGTCTTTCGTGTGTCGTAGTATTGCAAATGGCTGCTACGGAATTATTAGATATCTCTGAAGACGTATGTAAATGGTCACTGTAACTCCACTAAGCCGAAAGTAAAATTTAAAAATAGTTCTGCTGATGGATCTTCAAAGGTGTAACATGCGATAGTAAACATGCCTGGGATACGACATAAGTGACAAAAAAGCTTTTCCAGTACATTTAAATGCTTTAGATCTGAATTTAATAATAATTAATGCCATTAAATTCTCTATCCGAGTAATTCCGTCTTTCGTGTCTCGTAGTAATGCAAATGGCTGCTACGGAATTATTAGATACCTCTGAAGACGTATGTAAATGGTCACTGTAACTTCACCAAGCCGAAAGTAAAATTTAAAAATAGTTCTGCTGGTGGATCTTCAAAGGTGTAACATGCGTTAGTAAACATTCCTGGGATACGACATAAGTGACAAAAAAGCTTTTCCAGTACATTTAAATGCTTTAGATCTGAATTTAATAATAATTAATGCTCTTAATATTCTCTATCCGAGTGATTCCGTCTTTCGTGTGTCGTAGTAATGCAAATTGCTGCTACGGAATTATTAGATATCTCTGAAGACGTATGTAAATGATCACTGTAACTCCACCCAGCCGAAAGTAAAATTTAAAAATAGTTCTGCTGATGGATCTTCAAAGGTGTAACATGCGATAGTAAACCTTCCTGGGATACGACATAAGTGACAAAAAAGCTTTTCCAGTACATTTAAATGCTTTAGATCTGAATTTAATAATAATTAATGCTCTTAAAATTCTCTATCCGAGTGATTCCGTCTTTCGTGTGTCGTAGTAATGCAAATGACTGCTACGGAATTATTAGATATCTCTGAAGACGTATGTAAATGGTCACTTTAACTTCACCAAGCCGAAAGTAAAATTTAAAAATAGTTCTGCTGGTGGATCTTTAAAGGTGTAACATGCGTTAGTAAACATTCCTGGGATACGACATAAGTGACAAAAAAGCGTTTCCAGCACATTTAGATGCTTTAGATCTGAATTTAATAATAATTAATGCTCTTAAAATTCTCTATCCGAGTGATTCCGTCTTTCGTGTGTCGTAGTAATGCAAATGGCTGCTACGGAATTATTAGATATCTCTGAAGACGTATGTAAATGGTCACTGTAACTTCACCAAACCGAAAGTAAAATTTAAAAATAGTTCTGCTGGTGGATTTTTAAAGGTGTAACATGCGTTAGTAAACATTCCTGGGATACGACATAAGTGACAAAGAAGCGTTTCCAGTACATTTAGATGCTTTAGATCTGAATTTAATAATAATTAATGCTCTTAAAATTCTCTATCCGAGTGATTCCGTCTTTCGTGTGTCGTAGTAATGCAAATGGCTGCTACGGAATTATTAGATATCTCTGAAGACGTATGTAAATGGTCACTGTAACTTCACCAAGCCGAAAGTAGAACTTAAAAATAGTTCTGCTGGTGGATCTTCAAAGGTGTAACATGCGTTAGTAAACATTCCTGGGATACGACATAAGTGACAAAAAAGCGTTTGCAGCACATTTAGATGCTTTAGATCTGAATTTAGTAATAATTAATGCTCTTAAAATTCTCTATCCGAGTGATTCCGCCTTTCGTGTGCCGTAGTAATGCAAATGACTGCTACGGAATTATTATATATCTCTGAAGACGTATGTAAATGGTCACTGCAACTTCACCAAGCCGAAAGTAAAATTTAAAAATAGTTCTGCTGGTGGCTCTTCAAAGGTGTAACATGCGTTAGTAAACATTCCTGGGATACGACATAAGTGACAAAAAAGCGTTTCCAGCACATTTAGATGCTTTAGATCTGAATTTAATAATAATTAATGCTCTTAAAATTCTCTATCCGAGTGATTCCGTCTTTCGTGTGTCGTAGTAATGCAAATGGCTGCTACGGAATTATTAGATATCTCTGAAGACGTATGTAAATGGTCACTGTAACTTCACCAAGCTGAAAGTAGAACTTAAAAATAGTTCTGCTGGTGGATCTTCAAAGGTGTAACATGCGTTAGTAAACATTCCTGGGATACGACATAAGTGACAAAAAAGCGTTTCCAGCACATTTAGATGCTTTAGATCTGAATTTAATAATAATTAATGCCATTAAATTCTCTATCCGAGTGATTCCGTCGTTCGTGTGTCGTAGTAATGCAAATGACTGCTACGGAATTATTAGATATCTCTGAAAACGTATGTAAATGGTCACTGTAACTTCACCAAGCCGAAAGTAAAATTTAAAAATAGTTCTGCTGGTGGATCTTCAAAGGTGTAACATGCGTTACTGACAATTCCTGGGATACGACATAAGTGACAAAAAAGCTTTTCCAGTACATTTAAATGCTTTAGATCTGAATTTAATAATAATTAATGCTTTTAAAATTCTCTATTCGAGTGATTCCGTCTTTCGTGTGTCGTAGTAATGCAAATGGCTGCTACGGAATTATTAGATATCTCTGAAGACGTATGTAAATGGTCACTGTAACTTCACCAAGCCGAAAGTGAAATTTAAAAATAGTTCTGCTGGTGGATCTTCAAAGGTGTAACATGAGTTAGTAAACATTCCTGGGATACGACATAAGTGACAAAAAATGCGTTTCCAGCACATTTAGAAGCTTTAGATCTGAATTTAATAATAATTAATGCTCTTAAAATTCTCTATCCGAGTGATTCCGTCTTTCGTGTGTCGTAGTAATGCAAATGGCTGCTACGGAATTATTAGATATCTCTGAAGACGTATGTAAATGGTCACTGTAACTTCACCAAGCCGAAAGTGAAATTTAAAAATAGTTCTGCTGGTGGATCTTCAAAGGTGTAACATGAGTTAGTAAACATTCCTGGGATACGACATAAGTGACAAAAAAGCTTTTCCAGTACATTTAAATGCTTTAGATCAAAATTTAATAATAATTAATGCTCTTAAAATTCTCTATCCGAGTGAATCCGTCTATCGTGTGTCGTAGTAATGCAAATGGCTGCTACGGAATTATTAGATATCTCTGAAGACGTATGTAAATGGTCACTGTAACTTCACCAAGCCGAAAGTGAAATTTAAAAATAGTTCTGCTGGTGGATCTTCAAAGGTGTAACATGAGTTAGTAAACATTCCTGGGATACGACATAAGTGACAAAAAAGCTTTTCCAGTACATTTAAATGCTTTAGATCAGAATTTAATAATAATTAATGCTCTTAAAATTCTCTATCCGAGTGATTCCGTCTTTCGTGTGTCGTAGTAATGCAAATGGCTGCTACGGAATTATTAGATATCTCTGAAGACGTATGTAAATGGTCACTGTAACTTCACCAAGCCGAAAGTGAAATTTAAAAATAGTTCTGCTGGTGGATCTTCAAAGGTGTTACATGCGTTAGTAAACATTCCTGGGATACGACATAAGTGACAAAAAATGCGTTTCCAGCACATTTAGATGCTTTAGATCTGAATTTAATAATAATTAATGCTCTTAAAATTCTCTATCCGAGTGATTCCGTCTTTCGTGTGTCGTAGTAATGCAAATGGCTGCTACGGAATTATTAGATATCTCTGAAGACGTATGTAAATGGTCACTGTAACTTCACCAAGCCGAAAGTGAAATTTAAAAATAGTTCTGCTGGTGGATCTTCAAAGGTGTAACATGAGTTAGTAAACATTCCTGGGATACGACATAAGTGACAAAAAAGCTTTTCCAGTACATTTAAATGCTTTAGATCAGAATTTAATAATAATTAATGCTCTTAAAATTCTCTATCCGAGTGATTCCGTCTTTCGTGTGTCGTAGTAATGCAAATGGCTGCTACGGAATTATTAGATATCTCTGAAGACGTATGTAAATGGTCACTGTAACTTCACCAAGCCGAAAGTAAAATTTAAAAATAGTTCTGCTGGTGGATCTTCAAAGGCGTAACATGCGTTAGTAAACATGCCTGGGCTACGACATTAGTGACAAGAAAGCTTTTCCAGCACATTTAGATGCTTTAGATCTGAATTTAATAATAATTAATGCTCTTAAAATTCTCTATCCGAGTGATTCCGCCTTTCGTGTGTCGTAGTAATGCAAATGGCTGCTACGGAATTATTAGATATCTCTGAAAACGTATGTAAATGGTCACTGTAACTTCACCAAGCCGAAAGTAAAATTTTAAAATAGTTCTGCTGGTGGATCTTCAAAGGTGTAACATGCGTTACTAAACATGCCTGGGCTACGACATTAGTGACAAAAAAGCTTTTCCAGCACATTTAGATGCTTTAGATCTGAATTTAATAATAATTAATGCTCTTAAAATTCTCTATCCGAGTGATTCCGCCTTTCGTGTGTCGTAGTAATGCAAATGGCTGCTACGGAATTATTAGATATGTCTGAAAACGTATGAAAATGGTCACTGTAACTTCACCAAGCCGAAAGTAAAATGTAAAAATAGTCCTGCTGGTGGATCTTCAAAGGTGTAACATGCGTTAGTAAACATTCCTAGGATACGACATAAGTGACAAAAAAGCTTTTCCAGTACATTTAAATGCTTTAGATTTGAATTTAATAATAATTAATTCTCTTAAAATTCTCTATCCGAGTGATTTCGTCTTTCGTGTGTCGTAGTAATGCAAATGGCTGCTACGGAATTATTAGATATCTCTGAAGACGTATGTAAATGGTCACTGTAACTTCACCAAGCAGAAAGTAAAATTTAAAAATAGTTCTGCTGGTGGATCTTCAAAGATGTAAGATGCGTTAGTAAACATTCCTGGGATACGACATAAGTGACATAAAAGCGTTTCCAGCACATTTAGATGCTTTAGATCTGAATTAAATAATAATTAATGCTCTTAAAATTCTCTATCCGAGTGATTCCGTCTTTCGTGTGTCGTAGTAATGCAAATGGCTGCTACGGAATTACTAGATATCTCTGAAAACGTATGTAAATGGTCACTGTAACTTCACCAAGCCGAAAGTAAAATTTAAAAATAGTTCTGCTGGTGGATCTTCAAAGGTGTAACATGCGTTAGTAAACATTCCTGGGATACGACATAAGTGACAAAAAAGCGTTTCCAGCACATCTAGATGCTTTAGATCTGAATTAAATAATAATTAATGCTCTTAAAATTCTCTATCCGAGTGATTCCGTCTTTCGTGTGTCGTAGTATTGCAAATGGCTGCTACGGAATTATTAGATATCTCTGAAGACGTATGTAAATGGTCACTGTAACTCCACTAAGCCGAAAGTAAAATTTAAAAATAGTTCTGCTGATGGATCTTCAAAGGTGTAACATGCGATAGTAAACATGCCTGGGATACGACATAAGTGACAAAAAAGCTTTTCCAGTACATTTAAATGCTTTAGATCTGAATTTAATAATAATTAATGCCATTAAATTCTCTATCCGAGTAATTCCGTCTTTCGTGTCTCGTAGTAATGCAAATGGCTGCTACGGAATTATTAGATACCTCTGAAGACGTATGTAAATGGTCACTGTAACTTCACCAAGCCGAAAGTAAAATTTAAAAATAGTTCTGCTGGTGGATCTTCAAAGGTGTAACATGCGTTAGTAAACATTCCTGGGATACGACATAAGTGACAAAAAAGCTTTTCCAGTACATTTAAATGCTTTAGATCTGAATTTAATAATAATTAATGCTCTTAATATTCTCTATCCGAGTGATTCCGTCTTTCGTGTGTCGTAGTAATGCAAATGACTGCTACGGAATTATTAGATATCTCTGAAGACGTATGTAAATGGTCACTTTAACTTCACCAAGCCGAAAGTAAAATTTAAAAATAGTTCTGCTGGTGGATCTTTAAAGGTGTAACATGCGTTAGTAAACATTCCTGGGATACGACATAAGTGACAAAAAAGCGTTTCCAGCACATTTAGATGCTTTAGATCTGAATTTAATAATAATTAATGCTCTTAAAATTCTCTATCCGAGTGATTCCGTCTTTCGTGTGTCGTAGTAATGCAAATGGCTGCTACGGAATTATTAGATATCTCTGAAGACGTATGTAAATGGTCACTGTAACTTCACCAAGCCGAAAGTAAAATTTAAAAATAGTTCTGCTGGTGGATTTTTAAAGGTGTAACATGCGTTAGTAAACATTCCTGGGATACGACATAAGTGACAAAGAAGCGTTTCCAGTACATTTAGATGCTTTAGATCTGAATTTAATAATAATTAATGCTCTTAAAATTCTCTATCCGAGTGATTCCGTCTTTCGTGTGTCGTAGTAATGCAAATGGCTGCTACGGAATTATTAGATATCTCTGAAGACGTATGTAAATGGTCACTGTAACTTCACCAAGCCGAAAGTAGAACTTAAAAATAGTTCTGCTGGTGGATCTTCAAAGGTGTAACATGCGTTAGTAAACATTCCTGGGATACGACATAAGTGACAAAAAAGCGTTTGCAGCACATTTAGATGCTTTAGATCTGAATTTAGTAATAATTAATGCTCTTAAAATTCTCTATCCGAGTGATTCCGCCTTTCGGGTGCCGTAGTAATGCAAATGGCTGCTACGGAGTTATTATATATCTCTGAAGACGTATGTAAATGGTCACTGTAACTTCACCAAGCCGAAAGTAAAATTTAAAAATAGTTCTGCTGGTGGATCTTCAAAGGTGTAACATGCGTTAGTAAACATTCCTGGGATACGACATAAGTGACAAAAAAGCTTTTCCAGCACATTTAGATGCTTTAGATCTGAATTTAATAATAATTTATGCCATTAAATTCTCTATCCGAGTGATTCCGTCTTTCGTGTGTCGTAGTAATGCATATGACTGCTACGGAATTTTTAGATATCTCTGAAGACGTATGTAAATGGTCACTGTAACTTCACCAAGCCGAAAGTAAAATTTAAAAATAGTTCTGCTGGTGGATCTTCAAAGGTGTAACATGCGTTACTGACAATTCCTGGGATACGACATAAGTGACAAAAAAGCTTTTCCAGTACATTTAAATGCTTTAGATCTGAATTTAATAATAATTAATGCTCTTAAAATTCTCTATTCGAGTGATTCCGTCTTTCGTGTGTCGTAGTAATGCAAATGACTGCTACGGAATTATTATATATCTCTGAAGACGTATGTAAATGGTCACTGTAACTTCACCAAGCCGAAAGTAAAATTTAAAAAGAGTTCTGCTGGTGGCTCTTCAAAGGTGTAACATGCGTTTCTGAACATTCCTGGGATACGACATAAGTGACAAAAAAGCTTTTCCAGTACATTTAAATGCTTTAGATCTGAATTTAATAATAATTAATGCTCTTAAAATTCTCTGTCCGAGTGATTCCGTCTTTCGTGTGTCGTAGTAATGCAAATGGCTGCTACGAAATTATTAGATATCTCTGAAGAGGTATGTAAATGGTCACTGTAACTTCACCAAGCCGAAAGTAAAATTTAAAAATAGTTCTGCTGGTGGATCTTCAAAGGTGTAACATGCGTTACTGAACATTCCTGGGATACGACATAAGTGACAAAAAAGCTTTTCCAGTACATTTAAATGCTTTAGATCTGAATTTAATAATAATTAATGCTCTTAAAATTCTCTATCCGAGTGATTCCGTCTTTCGTGTGTCGTAGTAATGCAAATGACTGCTACGGAATTATTATATATCTCTGAAGACGTATGTAAATGGTCACTGTAACTTCACCAAGCCGAAAGTAAAATTTAAAAATAGTTCTGCTGGTGGATTTTTAAAGGTGTAACATGCGTTAGTAAACATTCCTGGGATACGACATAAGTGACAAAGAAGCGTTTCCAGTACATTTAGATGCTTTAGATCTGAATTTAATAATAATTAATGCTCTTAAAATTCTCTGTCCGAGTGATTCCGTCTTTCGTGTGTCGTAGTAATGCAAATGGCTGCTACGAAATTATTAGATATCTCTGAAGAGGTATGTAAATGGTCACTGTAACTTCACCAAGCCGAAAGTAAAATTTAAAAAGAGTTCTGCTGGTGGCTCTTCAAAGGTGTAACATGCGTTTCTGAACATTCCTGGGATACGACATAAGTGACAAAAAAGCTTTTCCAGTACATTTAAATGCTTTAGATCTGAATTTAATAATAATTAATGCTCTTAAAATTCTCTGTCCGAGTGATTCCGTCTTTCGTGTGTCGTAGTAATGCAAATGGCTGCTACGAAATTATTAGATATCTCTGAAGAGGTATGTAAATGGTCACTGTAACTTCACCAAGCCGAAAGTAAAATTTAAAAAGAGTTCTGCTGCTGGCTCTTCAAAGGTGTAACATGCGTTTCTGAACATTCCTGGGATACGACATAAGTGACAAAAAAGCTTTTCCAGTACATTTAAATGCTTTAGATCTGAATTTAATAATAATTAATGCTCTTAAAATTCTCTATCCGAGTGATTCCGTCTTTCGTGTGTCGTAGTAATGCAAATGACTGCTACGGAATTATTATATATCTCTGAAGACGTATGTAAATGGTCACTGTAACTTCACCAAGCCGAAAGTAAAATTTAAAAATAGTTCTGCTGGTGGGTTTTTAAAGGTGTAACATGCGTTAGTAAACATTCCTGGGATACGACATAAGTGACAAAGAAGCGTTTCCAGTACATTTAGATGCTTTAGATCTGAATTTAATAATAATTAATGATCTTAAAATTCTCTATCCGAGTGATTCCGTCGTTCGTGTGTCGTAGTAATGCAAATGACTGCTACGGAATTATTAGATATCTCTGAAGACGTATGTAAATGGTCACTGTAACTTCACCAAGCCGAAAGTAAAATTTAAAAATAGTTCTGCTGGTGGATCTTTAAAGGTGTAACATGCGTTAGTAAACATTCCTGGGATACGACATTAGTGACAAAAAAGCTTTTCCAGCACATTTAAATGCTTTAGATCTGAATTTAATAATAATTAATGCTCTTAAAA
Source organism: Agriotes lineatus (assembly GCA_940337035.1). Classification (NCBI taxonomy): domain Eukaryota; kingdom Metazoa; phylum Arthropoda; class Insecta; order Coleoptera; family Elateridae; genus Agriotes; species Agriotes lineatus. The sequence goes on from CALNHX010002880.1 coordinate 160,629, forward strand.
TTTTCTATCCGAGTGATTCCGTCTTTCGTGTGTCGTAGTAATGCAAATGGCTGCTACGGAATTATTAGATATCTCTGAAGACGTATGTAAATGGTCACTGTAACTTCACCAAGCCGAAAATAAAATTTAAAAATAGTTCTGCTGGTGGATCTTCAAAGGTGTAAGATGCGTTAGTAAACATTCCTGGGATACGACATAAGTGACAAAAAAGCGTTTCCAGCACATTTAGATGCTTTAGATCTGAATTTAATAATAATTAATGCTCTTAAAATTCTCTATCCGAGTGATTCCGTCTTTCGTGTGTCGTAGTAATGCAAATGGCTGCTACGGAATTATTAGATATCTCTGAAGACGTATGTAAATGGTCACTGTAACTTCACCAAGCCGAAAGTAAAATTTAAAAATAGTTCTGCTCATGGATCTTCAAAGGTGTAACATGCGATAGTAAACCTTCCTGGGATACGACATAAGTGACAAAAAAGCTTTTCCAGTACATTTAAATGCTTTAGATCTGAATTTAATAATAATTAATGCTCTTAAAATTCTCTATCCGAGTGATTCCGTCTTTCGTGTGTCGTAGTAATGCAAATGGCTGCTACGGAATTATTAGATACCTCTTAAGACGTATGTAAATGGTCACTGTAACTTCACCAAGCCGAAAGTAAAATTTAAAAATAGTGTTGCTGGTGAATCTTCAAAGGTGTAACATGCGTTAGTAAACATTCCTGGGATACGACATAAGTGACAAAAAAGCGTTTCCAGCACATTTAGATTCTTTAGATCTGAATTTAATAATAATTAATGCTCTTAAAATTCTCTATCCGAGTGATTCCGTCTTTCGTGTGTCGTAGTAATGCAAATTGCTGCTACGGAATTATTAGATACTTCTGAAGACGTATGTAAATGGTCACTGTAACTTATCCAAGCCGAAAGAAAAATTTAAAAATATTTCTGCTGGTGGATCTTCAAAGGTGTAACATGCGTTAGTAAACATTCCTGGGATACGACATAAGTGACAAAAAAGCGTTTCCAGCACATTTAGATGCTTTACATCTGAATTTAATAATAATTAATGCTCTTAAAATTCTCTATCCGAGTGATTCCGTCTTTCGTGTGTCGTAGTAATGCAAATGGCTGCTACGGAATTATTAGATATCTCTGAAGACGTATGTAAATGGTCACTGTAACTTCACCAAGCCGAAAATAAAATTTAAAAATAGTTCTGCTGGTGGATCTTCAAAGGTGTAATATGCGTTAGTAAACATGCCTGGGATACGACATTAGTGACAAAAAAGCTTTTCCAGCACATTTAGATGCTTTAGATCTGAATTTAATAATAATTAATGCTCTTAAAATTCTCTATCCGAGTGATTCCGTCTTTCGTGTGTCGTAGTAATGCAAATTGCTGCTACGGAATTATTAGATACTTCTGAAGACGTATGTAAATGGTCACTGTAACTTATCCAAGCCGAAAGAAAAATTTAAAAATATTTCTGCTGGTGGATCTTCAAAGGTGTAACATGCGTTAGTAAACATTCCTGGGATACGACATAAGTGACAAAAAAGCGTTTCCAGCACATTTAGATGCTTTACATCTGAATTTAATAATAATTAATGCTCTTAAAATTCTCTATCCGAGTGATTCCGTCTTTCGTGTGTCGTAGTAATGCAAATGGCTGCTACGGAATTATTAGATATCTCTGAAGACGTATGTAAATGGTCACTGTAACTTCACCAAGCCGAAAATAAAATTTAAAAATAGTTCTGCTGGTGGATCTTCAAAGGTGTAATATGCGTTAGTAAACATGCCTGGGATACGACATTAGTGACAAAAAAGCTTTTCCAGCACATTTAGATGCTTTAGATCTGAATTTAATAATAATTAATGCTCTTAAAATTTTTTATCCGAGTGATTCCGTCTTTCGTGTGTCGTAGTAATGCAAATGGCTGCTACGGAATTATTAGATATCTCTGAAGACGTATGTAAATGGTCACTGTAACTTCACCAAGCCGAAAATAAAATTTAAAAATAGTTCTGCTGGTGGATCTTCAAAGGTGTAACATGCGTTAGTAAACATTCCTGGGATACGACATAAGTGGCAAAAAAGCGTTTCCAGCACATTTAGATGCTTTAGATCTGAATTTAATAATAATTAATGCTCTTAAAATTCTCTATCCGAGTGATTCCGTCTTTCGTGTGTCGTAGTAATGCAAATGGCTGCTACGGAATTATTAGATATCTCTGAAGACGTATGTAAATGGTCACTGTAACATCACCAAGCCGAAAATAAAATTTAAAAATAGTTCTGCTGGTGGATCTTCAAAGGTGTAACATGCGTTAGTAAACATTCCTGGGATACGAGATAAGTGACAAAAAAGCGTTTCCAGCACATTTAGATGCTTTAGATCTGAATTTAATAATAATTAATGCTCTTAAAATTCTCTATCCGAGTGATTCCGTCTTTCGTGTGTCGTAGTAATGCAAATGGCTGCTACGGAATTATTAGATATCTCTGAAGACGTATGTAAATGGTCACTGTAACTTCACCAAGCCGAAAGTAAAATTTAAAAATAGTTCTGCTGATGGATCTTCAAAGGTGTAACATGCGATAGTAAACCTTCCTGGGATACGACATAAGTGACAAAAAAGCTTTTCCAGTACATTTAAATGCTTTAGATCTGAATTTAATAATAATTAATGCTCTTAAATTTTCTATCCGAGTGATTCCGTCTTTCGTGTGTCGTAGTAATGCAAATGGCTGCTACGGAATTATTAGATATCTCTGAAGACGTATGTAAATGGTCACTGTAACTTCACCAAGCCGAAAGTAAAATTTAAAAATAGTGTTGCTGGTGAATCTTCAAAGGTGTAACATGCGTTAGTAAACATTCCTGGGATACGACATAAGTGACAAAAAAGCGTTTCCAGCACATTTAGATTCTTTAGATCTGAATTTAATAATAATTAATGCTCTTAAAATTCTCTATCCGAGTGATTCCGTCTTTCGTGTGTCGTAGTAATGCAAATTGCTGCTACGGAATTATTAGATACTTCTGAAGACGTATGTAAATGGTCACTGTAACTTCACCAAGCCGAAAGAAAAATTTAAAAATATTTCTGCTGGTGGATCTTCAAAGGTGTAACATGCGTTAGTAAACATTCCTGGGATACGACATAAGTGAAAAAAAAGCGTTTCCAGCACATTTAGATGCTTTACATATGAATTTAATAATAATTAATGCTCTTAAAATTCTCTATCCGAGTGATTCCGTCTTTCGTGTGTCGTAGTAATGCAAATGGCTGCTACGGAATTATTAGATATCTCTGAAGACGTATGTAAATGGTCACTGTAACTTCACCAAGCCGAAAGTAAAATTTAAAAATAGTTCTGCTGGTGGATCTTCAAAGGTGTAACATGCGTTAGTAAACATTCCTGGGATACGACATAAGTGACAAAAAAGCGTTTCCAGCACTATTAGATGCTTTAGATCTGAATTAAATAATAATTAATGCTCTTAAAATTCTCTATCCGAGTGATTCCGTCTTTCGTGTGTCGTAAAATTGCAAATGGCTGCTACGGAATTATTAGATATCTCTGAAGACGTATGTAAATGGTCACTGTAACTTCACCAAGCCGAAAGTAAAATTTAAAAATAGTTCTGCTGGTGGATCTTCAAAGGTGTAACATGCGTTAGTAAACATGCCTGGGATACGACATTAGTGACAAAAAAGCTTTTCCAGCACATTTAGATGCTTTAGATCTGAATTTAATAATAATTAATGCTCTTAAAATTTTCTATCCGAGTGATTCCGTCTTTCGTGTGTCGTAGTAAGGCAAATGGCTGCTACGGAATTATTAGATATATCTGAAGACGTATGTAAATGGTCACTGTAACTTCACCAAGCCGAAAATAAAATTTAAAAATAGTTCTGCTGGTGGATCTTCAAAGGTGTAACATGCGTTAGTAAACATTCCTGGGATACGACATAAGTGACAAAAAAGCGTTTCCAGCACATTTAGATGCTTTAGATCTGAATTTAATAATAATTAATGCTCTTAAAATTCTCTATCCGAGTGATTCCGTCTTTCGTGTGTCGTAGTAATGCAAATGGCTGCTACGGAATTATTAGATATCTCTGAAGACGTATGTAAATGGTTACTGTAACTTCACCAAGCCGAAAGTAAAATTTAAAAATAGTTCTGCTGGTGGATCTTCAAAGGTGTAACATGCGTTAGTAAACATGCCTGGGATACGACATTAGTGACAAAAAAGCTTTTCCAGCACATTTAG